>OX442355.1:11750101-11895101 GCA_949357725.1 Hyperoplus immaculatus | reverse complement strand
CATGTGTTGTCATCAAAGGCTTTAGAACAGCTACTAAATGGACTTCAAAGGTGAGATTGTTTTGTCAATGACATCTTCGATTGCTACCACATGTGTATTCTAATGGACTCTAGTGTGAATTTTACCTCATTAAAGTGTTGACTGGTTTAAAGCATTTATTAGTGGGCAAATAAAGGTAATGACAGCAGCCCCTAAGAATGTTATCTCTATTGACATCCTCTGATGTCATGATGAATGGTTGCGGATACAGGGAGAGTTGGCGTATACGGCTGGAGGAGTTGGCATGGTTGTCAAATGTATGTCAGTCATCTTTCAGCAGCAATGAATCATGGGGACTTGAGAGCAAGATTTAAGTTGCAATGCAATGAGATGACGAGCCCTGCAGCAAGACTGTGTAGGGTTAAGTGTGTATGAGGAAGAAGGGGACGGAGTGGATGGATGTTGGATGTGCCAAAGAGAAAGTATATGACATCTGCTTGTAAAAAGTGGTGTGCATGTGTGTATGTGTTTTGTGGATGCATTCCTGTTTTTTTTTCTTCTATTTGATTGTGTGAGTGGTGTGTTATTAACTTTTATATGTATATGCCTGTGCGTCCCCCATGTGCACGCCCATACTGAGGTGTCCAATAACCCCTTTAACAATACAAAGTGCAGAACTCTCTTTACTATTTTCTTTCCTGTGTTTGACGTTTGTCATGGATTCCTGACCAAGTGGAGCGAGGTCCAAATTCCAAAGTACCATATGTCCGCTCTCTATTGGTGCGGGTTTCGGACCTTAAATAACGCAGGAAGTTGATGCTTTAGTCTTCCCTGCTCTGACCCGTGACCTCCTTTGAACCCTGACCTCTAGCAAGCCATGTGACAAACCATGCAGACATCTTGGCTGTCATGACAAACACAAACCAGGTTCAACCATGAGATTATCACTGATCATTTGCAAAAGTGCACAGAGCAGGCTTAAATTTCAGTGATTTATTCCAGCTCCCAACTTCTACCAGCTACTGTGCCTTTTATTATTTTCAGAAGATACAATGAGAGAAAGAGTGCAACTGCAGATCAAGTTCCAGTTAAAATGTACTGCATATGTGTGTTGGCCTAAGACACACTTTACTGTTATTTTCTTTCAATGAAACCTGAATATTGACTAAATTATCCAGTGCTGGTATCATTCCAGTAGCGCTAGTATTCTCTTCTTCGGAGCAACACACTGGTGATTAAAGGCCTTTTGGTCTGCCCTTCAGCTCTGGGTTAACACATTACAACAGGAAGGTGGACCTCTGACAGTGGATGTTAACTCATTCCTCATGTGACGAGCATGACCTACTAAACTAGTGATGGACATGCAACTCAAATGACAAACGCCTCGCACATGCATTTAATGAGATTTAGCCAGACATCATGTGTGTTTCTGAGCAAACCTACAGTATATGTGCATGAGTTGCATGCTGGACATAGATATAAAGGGGCCTTCTGTAAGCATTGGCCAACAAGGAAGGTGTTTGATATGATTATGAAGGGGCCTTACTTCAGTTTGAAAAATAAATGTTTGTCTTTATGCATAGCTGACCTGAATTCACTGCACAGGAATCTGAGAAATCTGGTGTATTTAGCCAAATACAAATAAGCAGAAGGAAGTTAGTGTATATGTTTAGCCGAGTAAGGAGCAGGTAGCAACAGTGTAGGTATGCAGTGGAGACAAACTTGTTATGAATGCACTGTGACCTGTTTATTCTCTGCATGATCTTGGCCGTAGTTACATCTCTGACCTCCTCATTCCCTATTCAACTCCTCCATCACTCCATTCCTGAAACATTTGCCTTCCTGCTCCCACTGCAGAACTAAAGGTGATTGCAATGTTCTGTCTTTCCCTTTTGTTGTATTTTTAAAATATTGTTATTGTTTTAGGTACTTTTATGTGTGTGTGTGAAGCACTTTGTTAGCCTGGGTTTATTTACCTTATGAGCTAATGGACAGCAGTGATGTGTTTAAGGGTGGATACTTTGGGTGATGAACAGGAGCTGTAGTCAGACCTGTGACTCCCCCTTGGTCCCTCTGCCCCTCACCAGACCCTGGGGGATGATAGCTCAACTCCTAAGTAACGAGGAGGGCTAATACTGTCCAGCTGGAGACTGGCAGCAGTGACCAAACTTCCATATGTCCAACAGATTGGGTTGAGGCTCTTATGCTGCTGACCCTTCTCTGTTTACCCAGTCCCCCACCTTACCAAGAACGAAAGAATAGGAATAGACAGGAAACTTAAAACAGGGAAGATAATATGGGTTACATTGCTATCAAAGGTTTAGAGGCTCAAATGAAGGTCACAGATGCATGAGAATAACATATTATGTGAGCAGGCGTAAATAAAACCAATGGAACAAACCAGCATGTACTAGTAGTAGTTGTGATAGTTTGAGGCCTTCATCTTAACCCTACTTTGAAATAGTAGTTGAAGTTGGCAGTGAGAGATGAGTGCACGCATGCAACAATTTATACATGTTTTGGAACAAATTATTATACCAAACAAACAAGCCATCAGCAAGTATATACTTAGATAAAGTAGTTATTTGAGCTTAATACTAAAACGTCTAATATCATTAGCATGCTAATTGTATTATCAAGATGACGCCATCATGCTGATATTAGGCAGGTACAATGTTTACCATGTTAACCATTTCATTTAGACTTGTTAGCATGCTAGAACGTCCTACATAACACTGAAAACGAGGTGCAGCTTAGGTAAATGTTAATTAGTTATACAGGTTTATGGTTATGAGTATTAGAAAATATAGAATTTTGATTTGATTTGTACCAAATTCCTGTAGCGAATATGACGACAATCTACAAAAAGTAAGGTCATATCATAACTGAAAATATCCCCCAAAACTACAAATTTCAACCTCATGTCGTTGCCAAGACAGGAGATCATTAATCAATGAATATAACGTCTTTGACAAAGAAAATCACTAAATTCTAAAAAGACTGATCTATAAGATGTTAAAGTAACATTCTTCCCATAGAAAGGCATAAATATGACCTTCTGGTGGCGCTAGTCAGGAGGAGATCCCCTAATTTATTAAGATTCCTTCTTTCGGCACCAACATCTACCAAATTGTATGGCAGTAAATCCATGTATAATTGAATTTAGATTTGTTTATTTGTTAAATATTTCTGAGCCAGAAGTAAAGAACCTTATTAGTTGTTGATTCTGTACGATAGAAAGGAAAAATCTATAATTCCTGTATTGAACAAAAAAAAGTTTTGTATCACTCAAACTAAAATCATATGATCCTAGTGCATGTCCCGAAAAAAGGTGACCCCTGTATTTCAGCACAGTCCTTCTAATAATTCTTTATAAGACCATATAGCCGCAGAGATATCAAACTATGTCATTGTCTGAAGAAAACTAAATATAGGCTTTAAAAACCATGAAAAACAAGACCCTTTGCTCACTTGCTTTTAGTGAAAATGGCCTTAGGCAATGAGATAAGCACAGGACAAGCAAATAAAGAAGAGAGACTTTATGTTACTGTGTTCTGGCTTTATTCACCTTCAGGTCTTGAATTACATCCTCAGCACTGTCATGCCCATGAGGCTTCAGAAAGCCAGGCTTTACTAGCTCACGTTTCAGTGTGTGTTTAAAGGTAAGAGCCATTCAAGTGGTTCACATGACAGCTATATTGACCATGCAAGAGAGGCAGGCAAAAAGACACATCTCCCAACATGTTTACCGATCATTTAAGCCAAAAATTGAAAGGTATTTAAGGACAGACACACATACAGGAACATCCAACTCAACTACAGGCAAAATTACACCCAGGATGCCAAGATTTTATTTTTGATCTGCTGCCTTATTTTACAACCAATGAATGAAATGTATTATGATCGAGGGAGCAAATGGCAACTTTGTGACTGGTCAGGACATTAAGACCAAGACAGAAATGCTGGTCGCACATTAAGTTAACTGACCCTGAGTTCAACCACACACACAGACACACACAGACACACACAGACACACACACACACAGACACACACACACACACACACACACACACACACACACACACACACACACACAAAAGACATTAAGTTGTCAAAGTGTCACTTACCCAACATGCCAATACTAAGTGCCCCAGTGCTTCTATTATCACCAGCTGCAAGGAGTTAAAATGGAGGTTGGCCTGGACACGGAGGGTGACAACACTCAGCCGGTAGCTTTGTGTTCACCCATTCATAGTGGCAAAAGGGTTACGATCCCTGACTAAAAGGTGAAAGGTCACCTGCAACACACTCTCGATCAGAAGGAGAAACAGACATTAAAAGGTGAAGTAAGCAATTTATTTATGTTAATATAAGTGTTAAATCGCTCTTTATTCATACAGTGATCACGTATACAGTGTGCGCGTTTCATAACGCCGATCTCTAAGTCACCCGCTGTGCATGTAATCGCAAATACACTTTTCTGTGAACCCTACTGGTATCTAATCAGAAGAGAGAACTCTACATACCGGCACCCGTCTCACTGCCGGTGCACGTGCAGAGCAACAGATGGGTTAATGTGTATGCTCCTACAATGGCGGAGCAGGTAAAAATCCTACCCAATGTCTGTTTTGATTGTTTTTATCATGTTTTATCACACTTACGGATATGAGATGATGCTAGATAACTCGCTTCTTGAAGACCGCAGTGCATCAATATGGTGACGTGGGGACAAGGGAGGGGACTGCTAACTGCAGTAACTGACAGGAAGTTAGCTAAACTGACCATTCCGCTTACTGAACCTTTAAGTCATCTAAAGACAGATTATGTGGACGCTTCTTGCATGCTACATTGGGATGAACATGGAACAAGTCATACAAAGAAGTTATGCCATGTCTGCACCAGACCAGCCACTTTTGTCATCATGACTATTTCAAATTGGAAACAATCATCACAAGTTCTTCACAAGTTGCTATAGAAACAGATTATTGTTGTGCTTCCAGTACTTGATGAATGACATTTGATGATAGTCCAGAACACTATGTGATGGATCATAATGTTGCCCTTACTGAAACTTTTCTTTTGAGGTTCCCAAATGAGGCTTTTAAAAAGGCCCGGCAAGAGCCTGAAGGCATCCATAACTCCTTCATCAGAAGCTCCCTTGAACAGTTGATGCATTCTTCTTGTTGCTGTTCACATAACCAGAACTCTATCAAAATTCTCAATTACTGATGATCAGACTATTCTCGTAATGAGTGATATATCAATAACTATCTCATAATTGCTAGCAAAATTAACCACTTTTAAAAGTCATCTTAAGCCTGCTGATTTTGTCTTTTATAAGGTCTCAACTGTGAAAGTTCTCTGCAAGCTATCTTCAAGTCCTCCAAGTAACACAACGATTGATGCAGAATGGAACAAATTAGGAGATGGAAAAAGAATAATGTCTTTGCCCGAGGAACTAGGCTGTCAACCTCCTCATAAATAAGGATACTACTTTCCAGTGCAGAAACTTTCAGTTTAAAATCTGAATTGGTCCCGTACTTACCACTATATAATACCTGCGAAACTGACGCTATTTCCACCAGCTTTAGCTGAGTGTTTTCTTGAGTGCAATAATTATAAAATGCTAGCATACGATCACACTTTAATAAGATGGAGAACATGGGAAAATATTATATGTACATAATGTTAATATGTTAGCATTGTCATTGTGAGCATGCTGACATTAGCATTTAGTTGTGCACATGCATCTGTGCCGTGCTGAAGCATACCTCTTCCAACAAGGCCAGGGTCAAGGATGTGTACCGTGTTTAAGCATGGTACGGAGCACTTACACTAGTCAAACAAACTAGAATTTAGCTGTCAATCACGCTTGGACACCATACAATTGCCTACTGTGATTGTGCCCTTTGTCTGCTAATGTGCAACACATTGAAATTCCATTCTAAAGTACCCTTAAAGTGCTGGGAACAATATGTGAGGAGAGGTCTTAGGAGAGGTCTTAGCATGCAATTACGTTTGAGATCATTGTCATTCACATTAACTCTCTGTCTCTTTCCATTAAAAAACTAGATCAGAAGATCCCCATCGTGACTCAGTGTTCCAATACATTAAGATAATGCCCTTAATCAATGGAATTTGAAGGGTCAGAAATATCAACAAGAGCAAAAGGATTAACTGAAAATCCCCTGTGGATTGACTGAGTAAATTGAAAATGGCTAACCCACTGAGACTTGCTAAAGCAGCAAAAAGCAGCAGACACAGGAAATGAAGGCCCACTGGAGAGTAAATAAACAACATACCATGAGATCAGGCACCCCAAGAGGCAGAGATGAGACCATTTTAATGGGGCACTAAAACGTGTTGTAAGTAACCATCTGGAATGGATTCTTCTGGAATGTGACTGTTTTACAACTAATAAGCAATGATGAGTTGTCACACCATCATCTTACTTTTGTCTCAAATCACAGGTCTTGTTAGACACTGCATCCCTAGTATGATAGCATCACCAGGTAGTAAAACTCTGATCTCATAAGACACTAACTGCCTTGCAAACCAATTAGTATAGTATACACTATATACAGTATGGACATATACATCAATTCAATTCACTGTTACCCAGATGTTACATTCTAATGTAAACTTCATATATTTCCTCCTCACAGGTGAGGATGGATGTGAATGGAGTCACACAACTACAGGGTTTTATAGTCCTGAAATTCCAAGTGTACATTCACCATATCCTGGTTTTTGTTATAATCTTCATTCAAGGTTCCAGATATCAATTATATGCCCACATATTGACAGAAAACTTAAGATCTTATTTAATGAGTCCTCCACTGCATTTTTAAGGAGAGGTCTCTATTCTGATATAGCGCAGCTGCTACAATTAATTCAGTCACACAAGCAATCATCAAACCAGAATAGTTACACACAACCAATATGTTATCTGCCTACACTATGTCACCAGATGTGCTGATGAGGAAATTCATGTCCTGTAAGAAATTAAGTGTGGCTTTATATATTTTCAATTTACAAAATCCTTGATTGTTTGTAGATGTTTCAAAATCATATAGGGCCTATTGGGCTTCTTGACACACTTTCTCTCTTATTCTCTCTCCACTCCACTCCACCCTACTGCATCATCTGATTCCCCCTCCTTGGTTTGACAGTATACTGTACATGCTTAACTTAAATAAAACAAAAAACGGCACCACCAATCCACCCAGTAGTATTGATTTGAGCTGCGACTGAAGGTTATAAAGACACATCTGTCTCTGCCAACAAAGCCGCGGCGCCGCTTACAACGGCACTCACACCATTTTTTTCTGCTGATGGAGGGAGGAAAGGTGTGGGAGTGGACCGGCCTCAAAGCCTGCGGTGTGAAATCAGACATTCTCGAGCGCAAGAGAGGCAGGAGTGAATTCCACAATGTGTGCAAATATTTGTGCACGCCACTTTGGGAATCCCAAGCTTTGCCAAATCAGGAGTTCTGTTGAGTGTCGGCTCCTCAAGGATCTGCTCCTCATCCAAATACAATGTCAATGGACACTTGAAATTGCAGGCCTCGGCGGTCTAGCTCAGTTATATCTGGAGGTTCGAGTCTGCGACAGAGAGGAGTGTTTGCCCGAGTCCTGTGCTGAACAATAACATCTCCAACCAGCTGCAGGAGTAGAGCATGGGCAGCCAATGGGACAATGAGAAGTCAAGAGCGTGCATCAAATGGGCTACTTGTAGTCTGGCTGAAAAGTGCTAGACGGTACACACTTGAGTGATGATTAGGCCAAAGAAGACCAACAGAAATCAAAGAAAACTGTCATTAGGATTCTGCCAACGAAGCGGCAGACTACATGCTCAGAAATCGGAGGGTTCAGATCTCATCCATGATGTGCCTTCTTCTCTGTCTTTTCTGACTCTTGACACTATTTGTGTTTGTTTGTATGTTATCATATAGTAATATATTAGAAAAAAAGGTACAATTATTTGTTTGCAGTGATCTAATATAAAAAAGATACATGGTCTTCATGTAAGTAACTCCAAAGCTGCTTTCCTGGTACCAACAATCTCCTAGGCTCAGTCTTTAACAAAGACTGAACAAACCAGAGATACATGTAGCTGGATTAATAAAACAGAGAGTCAAAAGACACATTGAGTAAGTTTCTGTGTCAAAAAAGAGAAAGTGAGAAAAGACCGAAGGAGAGGGAGCATGGTAGAACAAGTAATGTAAACAAGTTAGGCGTGAGCTTGCCAGAGTCACTGGGTTTAGCAAAACATTCCAGAGTCTTCGAAACAAGCCGCCTTGTGAGTGCACAGGGGCAGAAACAAGGGGGCTTTAAATCACTGAACAGGAACAGCGTTGAAGGACTCTAATTCAATCATAAATATCTCAAAAGTGAACACCCTCACACACACGTCATGCTTAGCGACTACCAGTCATTTGTATAACAGCAGGACAATCAGTCTGAATAAACTGGCCAAAACTAATAAAATGGAGGAGGACAATATTGCTTGTTAACATGAGCCCAGTGGATATCCATTCAGTGCTTCATACATTAAGATATACAGACCAACAAATAATCATGTGATTATTTATTGCACTAAATAATCTAAGAAACCCTGACAGCGGTTAGATGTATTGTTTATATGCTTATCATTTATTAAATGGGTATATAGAGCTACAGACAATGTTGACATGGTCTGTGGTTGATGTAGAAATCCCCTTTAATAACATCTCTGCTAAAAATGAAACAAGCCAAAAATACATCGTCTCATATCACTCACACACTGACCGAGCCAAACTGCAGTCTTAGAAGCTGTACAATTGATCAATTGAATTATTTACATGTTGTTGTTACAAAATGGAACACAAATATATATATTTGTTAATTCAAGAAAAAAAGAGTCCTCTGTAAAACTATCGAATTGACCAGCAGTTGGGATTATTTTGTCAAACTGGGATTCTCAAGGTCAAGAAGGAACTTCCACGTAGAGCCAAAACAGACAAGAATATCCGTACTGAGTAGACAACTGCATCTCATCTGCTGAAGAATGTGTCATATGACTGCTCAAAAGGCCATGAATGAACCTTCATGCATATATACTATATGACGGAATGCTTACAAACACTGCCTTTTAGATTTTCTTATACATTTTGTATTGAAAACAAATTGATATGGGTAGCAAACATACTTTTTATATCTTCCTTCCTGAGGGAACCACAAGACACATTTAGTTTTGACTGACACGTTTTTGAAGTCAAGTGCTGGGTTTTAAGAATGCAATACAAATACAGGAGATAGGAGAAGACAGATGATGAGGCACAGAGAGAAAAATACAGTATGTCCCTGGCCCGTGTCCCACAGTCATGTCTAGTCGAGCATGACTGCAATCTTATAGTCCACACGTACGTACACATGCTAACTCAGTAAGAGTCTGTGCATGCTTTTAGGTATGAATCACAACACACCCACTTACAGACGCACACACACTAATACAGTTTTTTATGACTATTTCAGTAGTTCAAGCGTGGCATGCTTCACTCATGAGGCACACAGGGAATTTAATACAATCTCAGACACAAACAGAGATGACAGGAAAGGATATGACAAGGATAGGATGCAGCAACAGAAGTACACACTGAAGCAGTTCATCTGCCTTGATAAAATAGTAAGGAGGTGTTATTTATAGACACAAATTGAGCAGTTTGACCCAAATGTGAAGGTATACTGAAACGTGATGTGCCGTCAGGGGAACTAGTGCCTAGAAGGAACATCACAAGCTGTTCTACAGAATGGCTGACTCCATGTGCTCATTTTAAACCACTGGAATGACTACATGATAACACATCATAGTTAGATCTGTTGAGGAAAATTAAAGCGAAAAGAAAGATTGAACTATTACTAGAGTGTTGTGGTCTCTCTTTCTCACTTTGAAATCGAGATATACAGTCCCCTCCACAAGTATCGGAAACACTGAGGCCAATTCCTTTATTTTTGCTGTAGACTGGAAACATTTGGGTTTGACACCAAAATATGGATATGAGACAATAGATCAACATTTAAGCTTAAATTTCCAGGTATTTTCATCTGGATCTGATACACAACTGAGAAGATAGCATTTTTTGTAAAGGAACACCACATTTTTAGGTGAGCAAAAGTATTGGAACAGATAGACTTTAAGTAAATTAAAGTGAATAAGACTTAATATTTTGCATTCTTCTTTTGTGATGCTTTTCCAGGCCTTTACCGCAGCTTCATTCAGTTGCTGTTTGTTTTGGGGGGTTACACCCTTCGGTCTCCTCTTTAGCAGGTAAAAATGCATGCTCTATAGGGTTTAAGTCTGGAGATTGACTTGGCCAGTCTAAAACTTTCCATTTCTTGACCCTGATGAACTCCTTTGTTGTTTTTGCAGTTTTTTAGGGTCAATACCTTGCTGCATGATGAAGGATCTTCCAATCAGTTTGGTTGCATATTTCTTTAAATTGGCTGACAGAATGTTTCTGTAGACTTCTAAGTTCATTTTGCTGCTGCCATCATGTGTTACTGTGTTGTTGTCAAGATGAACCTTTACCAAAGTGATGGAAAGGCTAAAGTTTGGAGAAAGAAAGGATCTGCTCATGACCCCAAGCATACAAGCTCATCTGTGAAACACGGTGGAGGCAATGTCATGGCTTGGGCTTGCATGGCTTCTTCTCGGATGGGCTCATTAATCTTCATTGATGATGTAACACATGATGGCAACAGCTAAATGAACTCAGAAGTTTACACAAACATTTTGTCTGCCAATTTAAAGAAAGATGCAACCAAACTGATAGGAAGATCCTTCATAATGCAGCAAGATAATGACTCAAAACACACTGCAAAAACAACAAAGGAGTTAATCAGGGTCAAGAAATGGAAGGTTTTAGACTGGTCAAGTCAATCTCCAGACTTAAACCCTATAGAGCATGCATTTTACCTGCTAAAGAGGAGACTGAAGAGAGTAAACAAACAGCAACTGAATAAGGCTGCAGTGAAAGCCTGGAAAAACATCAAAAAGGAGGATTCAAAAGTTTTGTGATGTCAATGGGCCACAGGCTTGATGCAGTTGTTGCAAGCGAAGGCTTTGCAACAAAATATTAAGTCTTATTCACTTTAATTTATTTTAAGTCTATCTGTTCCAATACTTTTGCTCACCTAAAAATGTGGTGTTCCTTTACAAATAATGCCATCTTCTCAGTTGTGTATCAGATCCAGATGTGAATACCTGGAAATTAAAGCTGAAATGTTGATCTATTGTCTCATATTCATATTTTGGTGTCAAACCCAAATGTTTCCAGTCTACAGCAAAAATAAAGGAATTGGCCTCACTGTTCCGATACTTATGGAGGGGACTGTAGATACTAGCTAGTAAATAGGATGTAGATGGGAAATGTCTCTTTTTGAAAGGGATAGAAATGTGTTGTGAGAACTGACTAGATCCAACCAGGCTTGAAACACGTTGGGTGCAAAACCACAAACACTTAAAATGTTAATGTATGCCGCAACTCAACAAACAACTGAAGATAATGAGTTAAAGCTTAACAGCAAAGGGAGGCAGCCATGTGTGTCTTGTATTATGTAGTCTAAAGGCCAGGACACACCAGTCCGACTACCCGAAAATGGAGACTGCCGATTCAGGGAGCTCCAGTCTTCCCGTCGCGGCCGAAAAAGTGCAAAGAACACACCAAACCGACTGCTGACTTTCCGTACACTCTGCGCTTGCGCGGGACGTAATGTCTCCATAACAGCAGGCGGCGCTAATCTGTATTGTGTCCCGAAAAAATACGGAAGCCGGAAATGATGGGACGGCTCTCTAGATCATAAACATGGATAGAAATACGTATTTATATTTATGGAACATAAAGAGCACCATTTTTAGCAGAGAGTGTCGAGCATGGTGTCGAGCAGTCAACAAGGGTTGATGCATGTGGTGAACCCGCCTCACTTCCGGGCTTCACTGATTCGCTAGCCCTCCACAAATCAAATTGCTCCAACTGAAAGACTGCCCGTCGTCGGGCTCAAAAGAAGCCCGACGACATCTATTGACACCGATTTCACTGCACACACCAAACAGATTCGTGTCCCCGCCCCCTCGAAACTCTACGACGGCGATTATCGGGCCGGTGTGTCCTGGCCTTAACTGTATCCCAGCAGTTAAAATGTTTGTTGTCTTAAAAGTACGTAGAATCTGTTTCATATGTGTGTTTTCTAGGGCTGGCCCGAATGCCATTTTTCAGGCTTCAAATATTTGTTGGTTTTTCCGAGCAAATATTCGAATATTCGTTCCAGAAAAACACACCATCAAAAACAACATAAAAAAAAAATAAATCTTTTTAAAAATTTTAATTAAAAAAAAAAAAAAAAAAAACGTTAATAATCCCTATATACTCCCTGGAACCGATTTTGACAGTATCTGCATATTTTGTTGAAGATTTACGCGCTCGGAGGTGAAGTAATGGATGCGCTATGACACTTAGTGATGTAATATCCTCCTAAATGAGCAATACTACTACTACTACTACTACTACTACTACTACTACTACAATATTACTAACTTTTATATCCAAATATAAAATTATTTGATGACATTATATTGCAGTACTAGCTTCTTGCAAAAAAAATTTTGAAAAAAAAAAATTATAAAAAAAACAAAAAAAAACAAAGCTCTAATTATACTAATTTAAGCTCCAAATACTAATTTTCCGAACGAGTATTCGAATATTCAAATAATTCGGGCCAGCCCTAGTGTTTTCCTGCGGTTAATTCTGATGTTTCCAATTTAAATCCCTGATTAAACTTCAACGGCTCTGTCCATTCATGGGGTAAAAGTATCTTGTTAAAGCTAATTTGTTACAAAGTTGCCTACTGCGATTTCATTCAAAGAGATTTTTGCTGGTTTCACAGTGGTGCGCCCTCTCTGACTTCCTCTTTGGGCGTCCGTGGGGCGTGAAATGGCCATGCTGGGTTCCTGTAGAGTCCTGTAGGGCCACAATAGGCCGAGGACATCTGTGTGGTTTAACAGTAAGCAGGGCTTGAGTAAACCGGAACATGTCTATGGACCTCCCACTGGCCCACCCTTAAGCCCAATACAAAAGCCTGGTTGCCATTTCACAATAAGACATTCATGCACAAGTGGGGGCACAAAGACATAAATACACAGTCAAAAACTATGCAAGTACAACCCAACACAAACCAACACTGCATGAATCCACACAGGGGCCTTTTATTTAATTTAATTTATTATACTGCAGTGTGTTTAGACAAAAGAGTATTTTATGACATTCATGTCTCTTAAAGCTGCAGTCAAGTTATTACTTATTAGAGTGACATGTTAGGCATATGTTGAAACCTTTTGACCAAACCAATTTGTGAATTGAAGTTTTCACATCACTGGGGAACAAAATGCTCTATGGTTGGCAATGTCAGCTGGTTCTTCAGTAGGTCATGTCTGTCTAAACCACTTTGGTCCAGTCAGCTACATGTAAACATGTGGCCAATTTCATTTGGTACAAGTTAGGTTATTTGTCTGCCAGTGCTTGTAGTCATTTACTGATTTGAAAGGGACCCACTTGGGCTTGCCCATGATGGATTGATTGGTGTAGCTGGGGGCCTGGTAATACAGATTTGGTAGTGCAGTGCAAATTTGGCATTCATTTTGGAATTTAATTGTGGCTGTAGGTTGTTCACTGATTCCTCATTTATACGGTGATTAGGAGTAGAGCAAGGCTATTGACATCCTGCCAAGGGAACAGTGCGGAAGATAAAACACCATTAAAACAATCTAACTTCCATCTCAAGTGCACCTAAGCCCAGATGATTTGAATCAATATGCAGTTGCAGTCCGAATTAAATTAGAATCTGATTTCCTTAGGCAGCAGCAAAATGATGCAACTAGGACTAAATGCTTTCGTGAATTCAGAGAGTGAAGATACATTTATAGTGCAGTTGAGAATCTTACAAGAAATTAATATAACTAACACTGAATTTATAATACAAGCATGGCGGCTGGCAATGTAACCTGGTCCTACCAGACCATCGTACTTCATTTCATTTGTACAGAAGGTCTGGAATCGCTCAAACAACAAACGTAAACTCACTTGAAGGCGGGTGTCGGTTGAAGTTTAAAACTATTGGATCTGCAAACCAATCGCATAACGTTTGGTCGTGACGTATGTCATGCACTGGCTTCTGACTACAACTGAAACTCAACGTCATTGTTCTCAGCAACTCCCTCTGTTCGCTGATTGGACAGCCAAAAATCTGCTAAAGAAAATCCAAATATATTGCGGACCCAGACTGACTACTGAAGGGGAATGAACATTGAGTGGAAGTAGGTAGGAGGGCGGAGCCAGGATACCGACAATGCATAGCTGCACCTCAAATTCACCACATTCAATGGAAAAACACTAGGAGAATACAATTCAACTTAGAGGCCAATGCTGAACTATTAAGATGTCATAACTCAATACATGTACTGTACATATTGGTGTAATATTACCTGATTGTGCATGTTCACACTCATTTAACATTCTTCACATTTGAGCCAGAGCAAAACAGCATGACATTAAAGCACAAATCCCTCAGCCAATCATATTCAATGTCTTGACATCTGCTGACACCGAGCCAAGGTGAAATGAACAAACCTAATAGGCCTCGTACCTCGTTTCACATGAATTTTGAAAAATAGTTGATATATAACATATCATATCTCTGTTTGTAATGCAAAAGCATTAGCCCGGGAGCATTTATGATGGGCATGATAAACTAATTAAGCCTATCAGGTAAAAACCCAAAGTGGTGTAAAAGGAAAGGGTAAATTATGTTCACCTTGATCCAATCCATGATTACATCAGAAAATCCACCACAGAAGTGTGCACAGTGTGAGTTCTCTATGAAAATGACATGGAAAGACCGTTACACAATATTCAGGTCACTTAACGTGTTTGAGTGCAAGGGCCGGATGGTGAGCACATACACAAGTGTCAGCTGGGAAAAAGGGAACATGGAAGCCTAAGTGCCATGGAAGAGAAAAATAATTCATGTGCAGAATGGTGCTGATATAATTCAGAGAGCAGTTAGTGTGCACTCGGCGCTGCATGCTGTGTCCAATCAAAACTGCTCAATTCTCTTTATCTACTGATTTACTCTGGTTGAACATTGTTCACAGTTCTGCATTCATTAAAAACATATCATGGCCATGAGTTACCTGAAGAGTTATATTTATTTTAATGGGTTGGGTGATTGTTTTGAAACAGATGTCCTGTTTCATAATTTATGTATTTATGTCCACGGAATGTCACAAAGAATATAATCTTTGTACAGCATTTTTAGTTCCCCCCAACAATTTTTTTTAAACAAAACAAAAACAACAAACAAACACATACCCTACACACTAATCTCAAATCTGCATGATAGTAACCACAATTGCATTTTAGTCCTTTACGACCGACTAAAGGAATTTTTTTGCAGGCAGGTATGATGACAGATTATGTCGTTACCCTCTTTCTTTATCAGCCCTGATTCCAGAAGCCCTTTGACCTGTTTGAACTTTACCAAAAACCTTTTAAAACAGAGCGCAGTGGGCATGCCAATCATTCCAGGCTCTGTTCTCTTCTTCAGAGTCTTTGCTTAGTCAAAAATGTCTAAAAATTAAACCTACCTCCTACAAGTCAATAGGTCATGCTTTTCATGTTTTCCACAGGTTTCACACATTCATTCTAGCACTATTAGATGGACAACAAGTTAAGTGCAAAGGCTTTCGCATTTTTTAGAAAAAGAGACTTTTTTATATTAAACATGAGTTGACAAAGACATCTGGTTGACACTTTTGTGTATGGCCTTTGAGGTAGAGTTTCTATTACCGTCATGTTTGAATGTCATACCTTTCACCCTAGAGGAAGGCATCAGAAAAAGGATGCGCGGAGCTTTGTCCCATTAAAAAATTACATTCATACACCGCTTGTGCCTAAAGGATCTCTGTCTTTGACAAAAGGGGGTTGATTTGAGGGTGCCCAAGGATAACAACATTTCCAATAGACTGTGAGTGACAGCTGGGTTTTGTCTGTGGATAAACTCGGCCTTCTCAGACACATGTTTTCCCCATTTAGCTGTAAACATGCTTAAATTGTGAGATGTGATCATAGGGAGGACAACGGTAGAACAATGTCAACAGGGCTGTTGCTTTTCAGAATGTGTGACGCTGCACCGCACTAACACAAAGTCCCTGAGAACTTTCCCTTTGTGTAATTAGCTCATGCACATGTCATCTAGGATCATATATACCACAATAATGTCACCTTCATGTAAATAAAAATCAAGTCCTAGTTTATTTTTCAGAGGTAAAGTTGAAGACTGTGTAGTCACCATGACGTCTGCATCTTGAAGAAAAAGAGCTAATGAAAAAATGAGACATTAGCGACATGTCGGGAGAGCCGTAAATAGATCCTGTCATAATTACTTGACCCACTTTTCCGACTCTTTCATGTGGGACCGTGAGTTATGTGGCAAAAGCCTGACACATCCCTTGCAGTGTTTGTTAGTGGATATTTATCACCTGATGCTCTTGACTTCAATAGAGGGTGTTAGGCCACAGGGCACTGACCTCTGGATTCAGTGGGAAAATTGTGTTCCTTTCTTTGAAAAGAAACACTGCACCACCTGTACCAGCTAGGAAAGTGTTGAGATTTTAAACGCAACGCAGCCAAACGTCATGTCAATCATGACCCTTTAAAGATGATCGCACCTCTTTAAAAACACTTTGAAGCAGCCTGAGCCTGTAGATTACATCGGCCAGCTGCGGCCTACATTCCTCAAGAGCTGCACTGTTAATCCATTTTCTTTCAACGCTACTCTTGTGTGATAGAGGACTATCTGTTTTATTTAAAAGCAAGCTAGCTAGGGAGTTGGTAGCCTTTTCTAATGCACTCAGTGCTGTGTGCGTACACCCAGCTCATTAGTTATACATGGGCAAAACCCAGGTTTTGCTGTTGTAGAAGCAGGTAATGTGGAAAATGCCAACACAGCTATCTCAAAGTCCTCCGCAGAGAAAAGCATCCATGGTCATGCACATCTACCAGCCCAAATAAGCCTGCTGTTACATAAAGCACAAGAAAAATATAGATACGACACAAAGAATCAACAAAAACCAGTCAGGGCCGGTTTGTCTGAGCTGCAGCATCCCCACACATCCATAACATGCTGTCTATTGATCTATTTGTCAGGAACACTGTCTACTTTACAGAAGCCTTGTAAAAGTGTCCTGTCTTCCCACGGAGATGATGACAATGCAGTTTTCCCACCCTGTTCAAAAGCACCTGACACTTCATGTTCTTGGAGTAAATAACAGCTATATGTTCTGGAACTAAACCGGCACATGCAGTGTTTTCCGGGACCTCCTATACCTTAAAAATTATCCACTTGGCACACGCACATAATATCATACAAAACCGTAGTATACAGACATGTGGATTTACTGTACACATAACCTACATACAGTACATACTCCTCCCTGTCAGTCACTGCCTTTGTCACTCACCTGCTAAGCGACTCTCTCGAGGCGTCTTGTTGAGCATATCTAGGGCTTTGGAGGTCGAGGACCTGACGTGGTCACCCAAGGACCTCTGCAGTAGCAGCAGCCTCATAGAGCGAGACATACCGACTTGCATCCACAGACACGTATCTCTACGTCAGGCTTGCTACCTCACACCTGTCCCCGATCAGGTCGATAACTGCTACTCGATTTGTGCCTCGTCTGTCACCACTTCATTCTACTGTTCCGATTTTTAGATTGGCTCGATATCTGTATTCAATAATTCAAACCTAATCTGACTAGATTCTCTATTCTATCCTCTGTCTGATTTCTGCTCCCTTCTCTTCACTGACTCTGTTCTGTTCTAGGACTGTACACTCCCATCTGCGGCAGAGAGCATCAGTGCGGTACAGTGCTGGGACACATCCAGTGCTGCAATGCTCTCATATTCTATGCTGCCAGTGTGTGTGTGTGTGTGTGTGTGTGTGTGAGAGAGAGTGTGAGTGTGAGTAAGTGCTTTCAGGCACCAGCTCCATCTCTCCCTGCGAATATCTGAGTGCTTTGGAGTCACGACTAGCACCTCTCCCTCTTCGTCTTTTCTTTTTTTAAATCTCACATCTTTATTTTTTCCTCTCTCTTCTCTGTCACCTTCCTCCTCTCATCCACTCTGCCCCTGCCCTGTCTAGACACAAAGAGCATCAATGCCAGTGATATAACTCATCGCCAAGGCAGCATGCATGTTATGAGGATCCACCTGTCCTGGTCCACAAGAAGCTAAAAAAAAGAAAATGGTTCCGAGAAATGGATAATATTTTGAGGGATTTCCCAAAAGGACATCAAGATGTCAAGGTTGAAAAAATGCTGGGGTTTCACTGGCTCCTCCTGCACCACAGTTATTCCCCACAGCCAATCATCACTTTCCTCAGCCGTTCAGCCATGGGAAATGGTCCAACTCATGACATGACTGTTCATACATTATGGTAGGACCAGAGCATGAAGAGCACACATTTATACACAGACAGAAACCATTAGCTATAGAGAAATAGGCATGTAATGGAAACCTCATGTAACAAAGCTTAAACCACTGAGATGGACACAAACAACACAATGGAATCCATTACTTATACTACTGCTACTGAGTAAATTGGATAATGCTGATTTAGCTTCTATTAAGGGGCACTTTACACGACAACACGAAACAGTGCATACGCAAAAATATTTTCGCGGTTGCACTATATCATTTACATGAAAACAGCAAACGCAAGCATGAAACCGCAAGTTTTTGAGATCAACTCCCAGGGAGGATTTTTTGGAAAACACAACGGTTTTGGTTTCTTGTAAACACCGAAACCATTTTCCCTGGTAACGCTGAAGTCACGGCTCCACTTCACACATGCGTAGTCTATAACATTTGCTGTCAAAATACCCACACACGAGTTATAAAGTTAGAAGACAACATAACATGAAAGGTGTCTCCGCGGCACCATCACTGTGATCAGCGGAGAGGGTCGTGCAGGGCTCAAATATAACACTCGCCAATTTAGTCTAAGTGATTAGTAAGTTATTGAGACCACCCGCCACTTTTTCTGGGGAAAGATTTGTGCTCTGCCGGTTTTTCTAGCAAAATAAACGTGTGTAGCTTCTATATGCCAAGGACACGGCTCTCTCTCATAGCTCTCTTTACATTAAAAAACACTATCCATAGTTCAGCGCGCAGGCGCAGCGGTTAAGTTACTGTTCAACAAAAGGAGCATTAAGGCTACGGCTTCACAGTAAAAGCATTTAACTGGCTAAACATTAATAGCATTTCACTGGACAAACGTGAGTCGACTTTTATTTTGAAGTACGCCTAACAGGAAAGTAGCCGCTCACAAAGCCCCTTCACTATTAGCGTGTCTTCTGTTTTCACGAGTCCAATGCGGTGAAATAAGAGGACAGAAAGCTTGTAATTTACAATACTTGTAACCCCAAGCTTACACCTAACGGTTTATGAACATTAATAGCATTAATTTTCAGTTACAATAAGGTTTTATGCATCAAATTGTTTCGGAAGAGCTATCGACTAGGCTAAGTGTCACCGCTTACTATTGGCTATGCCTACTACACTGCTACTACAGCGATTTCGTCCCGTTTCCTCTGAAAACATGTGTATCAGTGAAGATGTCCGATAAATTGTGTCTGAACGGGTTTAAAAAAAAACTGTCATGTTTTCACCATGTAAAGTGCCCCTAAGAAAGCGCCATGCTCTGGGATCTGCGCAGACACTAAGCTGTTAGCTGATCGGGGGTTTACACAGTGACTTTTTAGAAAATACATGAATTACCTCTGGAAGGCAAAAACACGAATACACCTTGCAATCCACCATAATGTGAAAAGGTTGCTCGTAGTGACAATCCCACAGATTATTATCAGCCAACTGTACAGTTCCTCTCAGCAATACAGAGCATATAAAATGTTTGCATCATTCAGCATATTATTCTGGTTGCTCATCCTGCAACTTTACTGTTTTGCTTACGTCTATCTGCCCTCAGCACAGGTATTTTCAGCAAAAAAAGCTGTGATAAACCCGCTGTACAAAGTTAGTGACTATCTGGTGAACAAAGGGCAGCATTTGGCAGCTAATGGAACAGATATTAATTATTCTCTGGAGTTGGTGGAGAACACATCAGAACAAATCAGGATGATATTGAACATGAAAATGAGTTAAATTAATCCATTCAAAATAAATGCTAATGTTGCTCTATGTCTGCTGTGTAAAAAAAACAACTGTTTGATTGCACATTTGTCATGTATATTTGTTTTAACAGCTTTTTCCACAGTTGGATTTACAGTTTAAAAATAATAGTTAAGTTGTAAATACTTAAAGGAATACTTCAGCCATACGGAACCAGCGTTCTATCATTATAAAATCACTATTACAATATAATGAATGAGGTATTTCTTCCCTCAGTCTTCCCTTGGCCTAGCTGTCCTGTTAATCCTGAGCCTTACTGTGATGTCACAAGAAGGAAAATGTAGGGTTAGACAGTGAGACCATAAAACACTCTTTCTGCCTTTTCTCAGGCTAGGATGAACCGATTTAATTTTTTTTTGCACATTTATACTACATAGGATCTCCGAGTTCAATACACCTTCATATTCCAACCGGTGAAGTAGGTCTTTAATAATTTAAGTATGCAGAACTTTCAGTTTTTGTTGATTCTAGCGCCATCTTTGGACAAAGGCTGTAGTGTTTTATGACACCAGCGTGCCAGTGTTGAATGCATTTTATTAGGAATCGAGTGATAGGAACACTGCAGGATTGAGTGCAAACAGGTAATGTATTTATGTGTGATGTAAGAATAATAATGGTATTATTATTATGCTGATGGGTACTGTTCTGGGAAACACAGTTTGGTCCGGCATGACGTTGATTGTTTTGTCTAAGTTCCTGGGAAATCTGACCCGAGCAAAGGCATTAATAATAACTTTGTTGACGGTCTCGTTTGCTGTAACAGGTCATTTATGATCATCGGAGGAAACATTTGACTGTTTCATAAACATTTAAAAGTTCCTCGTAGGAGGTTTAATTAGCCTACTTAAAATACTGTGAGTGCCTTTCCTTTATTCTGATCATACTCATACTGTACGTGTGTATTCTGCAAGTAACTTATTAACTGTGTGTATGATTCTCCCTTACATTCCACACTAAACTCACACTTGTGAAAGTCAGCCAATCATGCTTATTGCTCCAGCAAGTGAAGGTAATGTACCCAGCCTTGGCTTAGTGCAGCATGATGATAGCATTGTGCTCATCGCGCCCAATTGACTTTATGGTCTCTCAAGGTTTGCTGAGACTGATAAGGCTGGATTCCCGCGTCTGCGCTTCTGCAGTTGTGTAATGACCTCTTTTACAATGTTGTGAATGAAGATTAGGAAGGGATGCAGGAAAAAAAAAACATCCCATAAAAGTATCACATTTTCACTATCCTCCCTCACACACCTGTTTGACTCAAATTACATCTGAATCAAATTATGTTTTTCGTGCATGCTGGAGGAGTATGTCTGATTTCGATACACGCATATGCAAACCATCTGGGTCAGTATGCGTATCACAACAACATGTCAGTGTACTTTCCCTCTCTCTGGCTCTGTTCTACCTGTGATAAGGGGGCAACACACAGACTGTAACCTGGATATGAAGGAAAATGTCCTGAAGGGTGGAGGAGACGGGATGGACCAGGGAAAACAATGGAGTTCTCATACCTCAGGAAGGAAAGTCTTGCCAAATGCTCCCCCTCTGTCAAACAAGTTTACAGTGTGCCAGGAGCGTGTACCTACATCTAATTCCACAGAACAGACACAGGAGAGGGTTACCTGCCAACATACTGACCTAGAAATGGAGACAGGGGAGGTGAAGAAACGAGGGCACTGGGCGTTTCTGGGAGGACTTCAAATGGTGTATGTAAACAGCATGTGAGAGTATTTAATCTAAAACAATGCACCATACTCTATTCTTTACGGAAAGGCCAGACATGTGTCCATACATTGAAGTATATGTGTGTTGGTGTGCACCGAGTGTGACTACAATTGACCATCTGCTTGAGGTCTTACTCTGCTATCAAATATGCGCTCCCTCACCCCTACAGTATGTCCTACTTTAATACAGCTCCATTCTCACTATCTGATCCTTTCTAAATCTCTTGTGGGTGTTTGCCCCAGTAAATTCAAGAACTGAAAATGATCCGCGCAAGCAAGATATCAGACAACCAGGCACCTCACGATATCAAAACACAGAAGTGTCCCACATATAGTTTAACCAAACAATCGGCATCTCAGTCTCTCCATGTCCTAGACAGACTCTCCCCCTGACACCCAGACGAGACAGACACAGCCTGCTGAGCCACGACTGATTCATTAGCCTGGGGACAGCATCTCACCACATCAACACTGGGAGATTTACAATCCCTATGGTTACGGACAAAGACTTATTGCTGGAACATTGCAGATGAAAGCATGGATTCAGGTCAGTATTAAACCTACGATCAGAAAAGTAAGTAAAGCCACATTAGTATTTTCCTTGTGGAGCATTATGTTTCACTACAGCATCCATGAAGGACAATTCCAAGCCTCACGATTTACGTCCTGCGCCAACATTCAGTGCCGGTGTAGGGAGAAGTGTGTCTCTGTTACCAGGCAGAACATACGGGCATGGAGTGTATGGGGGGGGGGGGCATTTAGACCCTATAAAGTTAATCAATGGAACAATATCTCATGACAGAAAAGTCTAAAAATCTTAACAATGTCAACAAAATAATAATACAATTTAATTCATGAAAGAATCCATAACCTTGTCATATTCCATCCATGAGTAACGTTTGCTGCTCCCATAGAATTATTACACCAAGTATCTCACCATCCATACAGTTGCTCATTGAATGACCAGGTTATGCAAACAGCATAATGGCCTATTTTCTAAAAAAAGTAACACCGGATTTTCATTCTCAGTGGGTAATGAAAACACATACCAATCTGCTGAAAAATAAAGCTTAATTAAGAATAATGACACAACCCTTCTAAAGGCTTTCTTTGGTATGGGGGAGAATGTTGTTGTTGTACCTACAGGAGTTCAGCAAGCTGACTTCCTGTTGTAAATTCCCCTTTGTGCAGTGGTTTCCTGTTCAGTTCCATAGCCAAGGAGATATATTCCCTATGAAATAACTCTCAAAACTCACAAAGGAGCAACAAGATGAGAAATAAACACTTTTTCTTCAAAATGATAATTTTCCAGTTTTCTTTTTTTGGGGGAAATCTTTGGACACATTCTGCCATTCAAGATGATTCATCATGAAATCTGAAACATTTAAATAACTATACACAAGCCCACAACAACACTAACAAAACATTTTCAAGTTCCACGTATAATACGTATAAGACACCAAGCATAAAATAGTCAAACATTTTGATTCAAAGATTGCACATGTGAAAGTGTTTGGATTGGAGTTGGAAATATAAATGGAATGAACAGCAACGAGTTATGGTACAGTACCAGTCTCGAGACAGGAAGCCAGGAAGAGAGTGTGTCAAATGGGAGGGGAGAGGAGGGGATGTTTAAAGGGGTGGGGGTGGGGGGGTGGGGGGGTGGAGGGGGGAGTTGAGGCTAGCGTAGACTAACGGGGGAGGCCAGGAATGTGACCTTGCACAAACACAGTGACTCCTGTACTGTGTACGGAGGGGCTGAGAAAAAAAGTGGGATAAGGCAGACTCAATAAAGAAGAAAAAGATACATCAGTCATGAGCTATTATTGACTTGGCTCCAGCCTGAGGGAGCTTCATTACATCTGTCAAAGCACCTTCTCAGATCAGAGAAGCGTCCTCAAAGGGCAAGTTACTGCAGGGTATAAACAAGGAGAAAGTAACATTGGTCACAAATGAGGAAAAACAAGTATTTCAGTGTGAATACTGACTGATGTATTCCACGGTGACGTTCTCGAAATTAAGTGAAAAACAGGAAATGTGTTAATTTTGAGGTCTGGACATGTGGTCCGTTAGAGCCAAAAATCTCAATCACAAGATCTGCGGATGAAAAGGGATTTAGAACACCATCTGTCCTAAAGGGACTTAGTTAGTTTATTACCCTGGTAATTAAGTCAGATTCCTCATAACACAACATATAGCTTTCTATATAAATTATATAACGGTTAAAAAGATAATAGTATTACATTTTTCGAAAACCATTTATTGATGTTAGATGAAAAGATTGATACGACTAGCATCCTAAATATGAAGAAGAAAACAAAACAAGTATTTCCCAAAATGTTGAATTATCTTTTTCACTGATTTCAGTGCAAACGTCTAAGTGTGAATTTAAGAGAAACTATTTTCTTTTGGGTACAAAGATTGGAGTTATTTTTCTTCTTCAATTGATGACCAAACAGATGCACCAACAGAGACGACTTTTCAAATTGTGTAATAATGATACGACAAATACTGGGATCCCCATGGGTCAACACTTCGGTGTGATTAAAGCACAGAAAACAACACAGCTGCATTTAAAATTAGCTTTAAATACCAGTAACACACATTTGTCACAGGAGTTCCAAGAAGGGAAGAATGGTGACTAGGAAGGAAATAAGAGATAGGGATAAAATGAGAGCCAGACAAACAGAAACGGTGAGACACTTTATTCACAGGAACCACCAACACTCTAAAGTCAGAGTGCCCCTCCCACACAGGACTCCACGGAGGGTGCTAAACTACTTCCTCTGTCCTCAGTTTTCCTTTCCTCCACCTAGAGCCAGACGGAAAAGTTCCGGACTAGTAAATCTAGTCCAGGTAAAAGGTCAGGCTTTAACCCTTCTATTGGTTGAATGCCCACATCATTGTGTTCTGTTTTTAAATTCCCAGTGGTTTATATTTAGACCAGGAAGGCGCAGCATGGTGCCTCTAACCTCAGCTACAATCAAGGAGAGAAAAAGAAAAAAAAAAAAGATGGACCATTCTTAGAACCAGGAATCTCTAAAGTGGTGTTGACAAGCTCTAACAATAGTGTGTGAGAGAGAGATAGAGAGAGAGAGAGACCTATAAAACAGTTACACATTTAGTTGTGTACATTCTTCTTCTGTAGAAATGTTGATGTCAATCAGTTCCTGCAGCGTGTGAAAAACCAGTGTCATGTGCAGTAAAGATTATTTAAACGATTTTAGAATCAAATACAGATCATCAGTCGCTTAGCTAATGCAAGCAGGTAGACATGTAGCGTTAAAGGAAGGCTCTCAAGTCATTGTCAAGTCAGAACTCAAGACAGCTGTAGGATTGAAGAAATGGCAGTGTATACTAGATTGATAAATACAATGCTAGCACCATACCTGCTAAGGTTTTGCCTTCATTATTTTTGAACTATAACATGTTTGTTTGCTTTTTCTGGCACTGACATATTATTTGGCCACAATTCAGACAAGCTGAAACAAGAAGCTTTCAGAAAATATCCACAAGTGTAATTACAAGTTCGATCTTGATACCAATGATACTAAGTCAGAAAATGTCAATGACCCAACTCCCAGATGAGGTCAGAGCGGCTCAGAGCGGGACAGCTCACTTTTAAGATTCTCGTGGTGTTTCCACCGGGTTTCGGCTGGACTGCGATAGCCGCTGCCAGAATATGGGTCAAACTATCGGGCTGTGGAACAACTGTGGTCAAGCCAGCGGTCTCTCGTTCTTGCTTGGTCAAACCACTCGCTTCTTCATTTATTCCCCCCCCCCCCCGTGTTGTTGTGAACGTAAACAGACAGAGACGACTCGGTGCAACTGATAGAGACAGTGAGCGAAGCTACGTGTCATCGTAGCAGTGGGACACAGTGTAACCAACTGATTCATTTAATGACAAGGAAAAACACCACACAATAAACAGTGCTGCGCTCACATTTTTCGCCAAAACACAAGACTCTCTTCACTCTTGCCGAGGTGACTACACACGGCGGAAATGATTCTTTCGACCAATAAACGGACGGCATGTGTAGCTCCGCCTTTTCGGCACCCTTTCAGGCGGCTATTACCCCAGCGGAGGAGTATTGAGATTAGGAGCGGCTCAGAGCGGTTAGGTGCGCTTAAACTGTACCCTACCCAACTTTTGGCAAATGAAAAGCCAAACTACCCGGACCGCTCCGATCCGACCTGCTCTACTCAGTGGAAACGAGGCATATGTTATAAGGGTGACACTGTTAAACAGTATCTTCACAGTGGCTGCTTTCATCCTATTCATCCAGTCTTAAAGCACCTGTTAACGAATACTCAGACCGACAATCAACCACCCTATCCTTCACCTGCTCAATCAGAAGGGTAGCGGAGAACCAATAGGTCAATCGTTAGGGGTTAAAGTGAGCGGAGTGAGAATGATCATGTAGGATGACTGTTGTGACTTCCATGATACAGATTTGAATGTCTAGATGTGAAACGTTTGAGTGCCATATATACATAGTCAAGCAAGCATTTTATCCACCACAGCGAGACAGATAAACAGCATTTCAATTTTCCTTTTGCTCTCTGCCCTTCACTTAACACAAGGTACACCTCTCAACTTCCTGGATGAGAGGATGTGAGGTCACCGAGCCAAACAAGCTGCCTCATAAGATAAGCTCTGACTGTCGTGAAGTAATTTACTTTTGGGCTTTGTTTACATCCCATCCAGCTCTTCTGAAAAGGATGCAAAGAAAAGGAGAAAAAAAAGCCCAATGCTTCTCGAGTTTGATTTCAACATTCCATTCATATCGTATCTCTCATCACATCACATGCATTATCACCAAGGATGGTCATGCAAACATAAAGCATGAGCGTGCTTATCTTTTTCAGATGGTATGGTAGCGTGGTGTGAGTATGAGCCATTCCAGGCCCCGTGAAGCTCAGGCTAGGCTAGGCAGCGTCACAGCAGCCCCATAAAGAACTCCTCTAAACAACAGGTTGTCCGTTGTAACTCTCTCGCTGCATGTAGACACATCCTCTTTGAACACAGGAAAGCCGTGACACTGACCACTCACTGAGGTACGACCGGCGCCACAGGGAGGTCGTCAACTAAGGCCATTAACAGAGCACGGGCCTGTGGAAATGTCTTGTTGATCACTGGTGTGCTTCCGTTGTCACAGAGATAGTAAAAATTAACCATGAATGAGCCGTCTCTCACAGGCAGTGCAGCAGGAGCCTTAAGGGCATGGTGTGTGTGTTATGTAACAGTGTCACAGATGTGTCATTCCCAGGGGCTTAAATGGTGGAGAGAGATACAGAGGAGGCTTTGAAGTGCCACAATGAACACTGGGCTTTGTTCTCCATCAAAAAAAGAACTCCCCTAAAAACTTCACCGATGTCCCATCGCACCCCCCCACTCCTCTACTACTGAGTCCTGGGTTCCATCACACAGACCCAGAGATGCAGGTTACATAACTTCAGAGGAAGTCAAACTGATTTTAAATGAAGAAAAATCACCAAGAACATTTGACCCCTTTGAAGTTGGCACTGTGCTTTTTTTAAAAACTTCTGCCTCATCGCAAAAATGTTCAGAGTGGGCCTTACGCCAAATGGTAGTGCACACGTATGCTTACGCGCACTACACACACAAATACACACACATTTACACACACACACACACACACACACACTAGCACACACATACTGACAGCTTCTGCACATTTCCCATGAAAGCTTTTCAGCAAGTGGCGGTAATTAGAGGGAGAGACAGAGCGAGAGTGAGTGAGGACTCCCAGCGGGGCTCGGAGACAGCGGGGTGCAATATGAAAGCCTCGTCCCAAAGTGGAACCACCTCTCTGGTATTGTTTACCAGCTGACTGACGACACAGGGGGGGTGTTTAATGAACACTGCTCCCCTGCCGGCTGTCTGAAAGTAGGGTCTGTCCATCCACAGTTTCATGATGACCCTGTGCATAACCGGCAGGCTGCTGACAGAGAGAGGTCGGAGACGGAATGGAGGGGGCAGTCACTACGGATTGAGTTTGTTCTTAAGATTGATTCATAATACGAACAAAAGTGGATAACGGCCCCGTATTGTAAAGCCATGACGACATGTCAATACAGTTGCAGGCTACTCATCAGGAGGTAGTCATGAGGATGGGAAAATTGCAGGCTTGTAGCTGAGAAAACACTACACTTTGAAGTCACAAAAAATGCATGTCTGTATTTGGATAGATTATGAACATATTATAAGGCAATTGCCTGTTAAATTCTTAGTTGCTTTACATATCGGAATACCCCAGAGTTTGAGGAAAAATGTAAGTAAGAAATGAGGGCAAAAAGGTAAATGAATAAAAAAGTGTTGGGGCATCAGACACGACACCCAGTCTGGCCCTTATCTTTTGAAAGGCGTCAGGCCTGATGGTTCAGCAGATGAGTCTAGGATCTTATCTACACTCGCATCCAGTGTCTCCTAGAACCAGGGCCTGTCCTCCTCCACTCAGCCCTGCCCCTCCCTCCCTTCCTCCCTCCCTCACTCTCTCCCTCCTTCCTCTCTCTCTCTTGCGCCATGTTATGAACACAAGGCAATCCATCAGAAAATTGTTCCGCGGAATCTCTTGAGATGACACAAGACCAGACACAGACCAGATCGATTGCAGACAAACACACATTTGACAAAAAGAAACCTAACGCTGTTGTTTTGAGTGTTGAGGTCTCCGAGTAAATGGAGTAACATGTGAGGATTTCAAAATGAATAAAAACAGCAAGAACTCACCAGCTTTTTCTTTCTCCGGAATGGTAGAGGTGCTCTGGGAAAGAGAAGAGATAAGTCAAGTCAAGTCAAGTCAAGTTTATTTATAAAGCACATTTAAAACGACAGCAGCCGACCAAAGTGCTGTACAGGCAGAATAAGATAAAAAACATAGGCAAGACAGAGACAAAATCACACCGGGGGAAAAAAGAAAAACACGCATAAAATCATTAAAAACTAAATTTAAAAATGAAATAGAAATATCAATAAGAAAGTCAGAAAATATGCCATAATCAAGGGGGGAATGCTAGGGAGAAGAGGTGTGTTTTCAGTGACGATTTGAAAATGTCAACAGACTAATGATTTAATGTGGATGGGGAGGTTGTTCCAAAGTCTGGGGGCAGCTGCGGCAAAGGCCCTATCACCTCGGGTCTTAAGTCTGGTTTTCGGAACCTTGAGCAGCAGTTGGTCGGAGGAACGTAGGGATCTGGAAGGGGTATGCAGCTGTAGGAGCTCACTGAGGTAAGGGGGGGCCAGGCCATTCAGGGCTTTAAAGACAATTAAGAGAAGTTTAAAATCGATTCTGAAGCTGACAGGCAGCCAGTGAAGTGAGGCTAAAACGGGTGTGATATGGTCGTGTTTTTTTTTTTTTAGATAAAAAGATAATAGTTGAGATAACTTCAGTCAGATGCATTTTCATGATTCAAACCTACACAGCCAACATTCCTTGATCTATCGCACACCCTTTAAACCTTCATTTGCATTTTGTACTGAAAAGTATTGACGTATATTGATATTCATTTTGAATAACAGCACTTACGATGTTGTGTTAGCTATATATTAAATCAAAGGGAATTGAATGCAGGATATAACAAACCCAATAGACACTTCTGAACAAATATCACATAATTAAAAGTCAGAGAAAAGAGCACATAGCCTGGCACCGCCCGCCTACTACTTCCGCTCAATTTTCATTTCCCTTCAGTAGTCAGTCTGGGAGAGCGGTATATTCTTAGGTTTTCTCCGGACAGATTTCTGCCGGCCCAATCAGCGAACAGAAGGAGTGGCTCAGAAGCCGGCGCATGACATGGTTGGTTGGCATATCCAGAGTGGCACTGGGCAGATCCAATAGTTTTAAACTTCAACAGACACCCTCCTTACATGTTATCATTGTGTGAGTTTATACAGAACTCTGTATTAATCAGAGACACAAGGGACCTTAGACCTTTCCATATTGCCACACAAAACACACGAGGACATGACCTTTCCTCGGCAGCATCAACACCAGCTGCTTAGATTTGGTAAGAGGAACATCATGCTACAAATACAGTTGCCTAGATCTGATATCAGATCTGTCCCACACACACACACACGCATTCACATGCACACTCTCACTCACACACAGACACACACACAAAACTTAGCTGTTATAAGGCAGAGTGCCTTACTAAGGTTGCGCTCTGCAGGCAGTTGCTGCCGGTTTTCCAGAGGCCCGAGGAATGGCTTTTGGGTTCGGCTCCACTTCACCGAGGTTAAGGCTAGGCTAGACTAGTTAAATATCTGAGAGGTAGCCTATCTTTTGTAATGTATAGGTTAAACATCTGTATGGTATTAGGAGCTGTGTCTCCTCACTTGTGACTGAAGAATAAAGTAAACTTGTTGAGACCAGAACTCCATCCTCTCAGCGTCTCCATTGCATGACCTCTCCTTCTAGTTTTAGATGTTGATGGAATCTAGAAAAGGCCGTCTCGGCCACCACCTGATTCCACTTCATAGATGGCGTCACGAAAACGGACAGTTCACGAGAAAAGCAGAACGGCCACCACCTGATTCCACTTCACTATTCCAGACCTTCTGTACCAATGAAATGAAGTACAATGGTCTGGTAGAACCAGGCTAAAGAGCACACCCTCCTCTCAGTCAATGTTGATCCAACCCTCAAGTAGACGTTGCTGATAAAATCACATTTTGTAGCCATAGTAGATTCTCATCATTCTGCGCAAGTATTTTTCCTTCTTTGGCCTTATTGTGGGTGTTAGGAAATACTAATGCATTGACACGGGGTTTCTGTTAAAAACGGATCATGTCATTTCATTGGTAGTGTGTGTGTGTGTGTGTGTGTAGAGGGCAGCAGTCAGTTGGAATGCAGAGGTCTTTCTTGCATCTGACTTTTGACCTCAAGATCCTTGGTTGACCTCCACACCCTGACCTGTTTTAATCCACACTCCCTGGAACTGATCAGAAAGGACAAGGAAGACTAGATACATTCTCATTACAATATATCAACTTTGTCCACATTACTTTCGATGAGCAGAGCTAGTAAATGTCTACTTTTTCTCCTGGTATGCTACTTCTATTTAGATGAACGCCTCCTCCTCCGTGTTTATTTTCCCCCCTCAGACCTAATTAAAGTGATTTAGCTGTGTCCTGCTGTGACTACTTTAAAGCCTGTTTACCCTTTGGCATCTATTCACAGGGCAGATTCAGCGCAGCTAAAAGCACACTGACGTTATTCCTCTGTCGCCCCCCCCCCCCAAATGTTGAATAGCTTCTTTAAGATGATAATCAGAGTGGACAGAGGAATAATGTCTATCTCATATCGTAAATTGCTACCGCTAGCAACTTCTAAGATTAGCATAGCAATTCACTGCAGTTCCAACTATTTATACATATTGTTCTCCAGGTTAGCCTGATCTTTGCTTCATTTTTCCTGGACTTCGCCTATGCCTACTCCTTGCCGAATTTTTTTTGTGATCTCATCCTGTCTTCGAGTCATGCAGTTAAGTGGTCTTACCTTTTGTTTCAGCCATTAGAATAATCTACATACCTCACTTGCTCACTTGGTAGGGTGTCTCACCCCCGGGCCGCGGTCGTTCTCTGCATATAACTCCCCTCTCTGCCCCATTTCACCTCTGTCTCTTCAAAACTATCAATAAAGCATGAAAAATGCCCAAAGATATCTTAAAAAAAAGAATAATCTACATACCAGCCCCCTCTGAGTCCACTGTGATTACACACTAAACTTTATACATCTTCATCTTATCTTGAAATTTCAGCTTTGATGCAATTTCTGAATAAAGAGATCAACATTCAATTCAAGAGCATTCAGTTTTTATTATTGTTCACTTTTATTTTTTGGATTAGGAAGCATGTGCTTATGTGAAAACTAAAGAAACGGAATGAATCATTGGAAAACAAATATGTGACTAGGGGCCCTTAACCTTTCACATATCAAGTGGGCTCTCATAGTTTATGACAAAGCATTACAAGCGTGACAGTCTGGTGAGCGCGAACACAATGCCTGCTCTCATACATGAGATTGTTTTTGCTAGCACGTTAGCTGATTAACACTGGATAAAGCGTTGTCTTGGTCCCAATCTGTCTTGCTCTGATTTCCTAAAAGCCAGTGGATGAGCTGTCTGCGCATACATACTTTATCTGAAATTCGCACACTTGGAGTTCACCAGCAGTGGTAAGTCTGCTGAGGTGTGTACGTAAGTGCGTATAGAAGTGATGAACATGTTATTTGTGCGTCATGTGTGGGCAAAAACAGTATTCAATCTCTGCATGGCTCACGTTTCAGACACAAAGCAGTTAAAGTTACTCCTGTGGGCAAAAGGCTTTTAAATTTATTGCTGATTAATGATCTTAATAAGACACCAGGGAGAAGCCCAAGCCGAAGACTCCCACTCACTCGTCTGTCACTAAATCACCAGCAAAAACAGAACAACAACAGTGAGGTGAAGTCAAAGATAGATTTATATTCAGTGCTGTTTCAGCTGTTGGGACTCCAGTTATATTAGCTCTGCTTTTTCAGCAGGGTCCCCGCTGCATTCCCGTGTGTGCAACACATCACAGATAGTGTAGTCTTGAGAGAATCTCATGCTAACCCCCTGTTTTGTTTTCTGCCTGTTCATCAATGCATACAAAATGTCTACTGGACCAAATATCTTTTCACTACTTTTTATTTTCAAACAAACACTACTTAGTTATTTTTGAGGGATCACTACTCTTTCATTATCAACATTATCTAGCATTTTCTAAAAGTAAAAACCACATATTTTTTTTACCCGGTTTCAAAGATTTCCATTTGAAGTTGGAATGAATGAACGTGTTCTGTCCGAGGGCCACAGACTGGGTTGGGGAAGTCGGAAAGTATCAAGACAGATTAATAAACACGATGTTGGGTTTAGTCTTTTTTTGTAGGATTGGTTGACAGTAAGACGATTATGAGAACAGTATCGCACCAGCCTTATCCTTTAATTCTGCTGCAGTACATTGAAATACATCCTGACACATTAAGATAGCACCGCATCAACTCATATGTGCATTTTTGCCACAGATTTCTCATAGCAAAGTGGTGTTCAAAAAGGAGAAAGCTGTTACTTCCTGCATTTTCAATAATCACCTCCTGCGGCTCACAGAAAGAATGGCCTTGAATAATGGAATGAATATGGGAGGTCCGCCTGGCTCATCTGCTTAGCACTAACAAGAGATTTCAGTTCGCCAGTGTGCACACCTTCCTATTGTGTAAACACCACACCACAGGTTCCTGACAATGACCCATGAAGTCGCTTACCCAGTGTAAATCTCACCTTCACACAATGCTGTGTTTGCTGTCATTATAGCAATTACAGTAAAAAAAAAGGGGAGCGAGAGACCACAGAGCTTAACAAGAATGCGAATGAATAGGTACCAGTAAGTACCAGTGTTTTCATAGCAGCACAGTCACATATTTCTCCCGTTGTTTGCCTGTTTTCCCCCTGGCATGCCACGGTGCAGGTTGTCCGGGCCGTGTCAGGTGTCCACTGGGGAGCTGTACGCTGCAGAGCACACAAGCGTCAGCTGCCTCATTTACTGCCACTAATTCACTGGAAGTGTGGGGGGCACAGGGGGAATGGTATGTGTTTGCTTTACGTGTGTGTGTGTGTGTGTTTGGTGGCCTGCAAGCATACGTGCCTGCATGATTAACCAATGTCGGGTAATTGTGGTCATTACTGTAAGAAGCTTAGTAAGGTAGTGTTCACACATGGGGCTGGGTATTGTTTAATATGTTTCTATACTTGTGCCTATACAATACCAGAGTTTTGGTAGCCGTGTAAATAGGCATGCACTAAATTTTTAAATACGTACTTTGAAGAAGGTTTAGTTGAAAGTGTTTCTCTACAAAGTAAAAGCCTTTTTTTCGTTTCTTCTTTTTTTAAACTTTTAAATGCTCAACATGTTATGAATGTGAGCAGGCGCACAATCGGATGTCTAAAAAAATAACACAGAATAGGCAACAGTTGGATCTAGACCCCTTAAAATCCAGTTTGCCCCCAGTGTCTACCCTCTAACCACCTCTGTCTGACATAATCAAATATTTCATGTATCCATTGGTTCCAGCCCTTTATTGAAGCTTTATTAAGTGTACACTGTGAGTGTGAGTGAATATTAACACACAGACCTCCATGCTTTCTACAGTTTTACAAATGTTCTATGTCTTGCTGGTCATTTTGCACACATGTTCCCCAAATTCAGCCTGAGATAATTTGTATCTTTTGAAAGTAAAGGATCTCCACTGGAAATATAAATGATGTTCTGCGGGTTTGAACAAAGTTTGACTGCAGAGCATGAGTTTGATCCAAATCATTCACTGGTGAAGAAGTTTCAGTATCAGGAATTATCTAGATAAATTAAAAGTAAAGCAGTAACAAACACAGTAATTACTGGTATTATTGGTCTATAAAAATAGTTGGACTAAGCCTTTGGTACTTGGATACCCAATGCTGCTCATCAATACTGGTTGCTACCAAAAAAGGAGGTTCAATACCTGAACCCATGAGAATGTTTAGTCTTTCATCAATGGAGGCTTCATAATCTAGAGCGGTATGCACTACAGTACTGTATGTATGAGTGGGGTTTTCAGAGATGTTTAGCAAGCCATTGGCATGTGGCTCTTACACAACAAATCCGAGAAGTCCACCATGCCTCTCTCAAGCCCAGCACCACCCTCTCATCCCCAGCTCCCCTCCTGCACTGCAGCTGCACTATGTGTGTGTGTGTGTTTATGTGTGTGTGAGAATGTGTGTGTGTGACCACCCATGGTCTGTGCTGGCCAAGGATTAGGGGGCTCAGGCTAACCCAAACCTTTTTTCCCCACCACTTAGTGCAAATGGCTAAATTGGTGCAGATGGCTTATGGTCAGGTAAGCTGGCGGCTCCAGCACTCCATGTATAAGGTAAATGGGTGTGATAGAGGGGAGAGAGACATTATGTGTGTGTGTGTGTGTGTGTGTGTGTGTGTGTGTGTGTGTGTGTGTGTGTGTGTGTGTGTGTGTGTGTGTGTGTGTGTGTGAGAGTGCACGTGAACGCCTGTCCAGAGACTTTGGAGATGTTATCTGGAACTCATTTCTGTTTTGACTAGCATGAATGTGCTCTTTCTGCCCTGCACTTATACAAGAATTTATTCTCCATGCTCTGTCGACCCCCAAGTGCACGTGTACAGGGGAACGTGGGAAACAATTTAATTTTAGCCCCCGCCCAAACCCTCATACTTTCTCTACCGCAGCCCCTTACCACATTGAAATAGTTTCCATATGTCACACATGGAGCGCATCAACAGGAAGTGATGCCACGAATTTGGTGTAATGGCGCGTTGGAACATTTCCTGCAAAAGATGTACATTAGTGTCCAGATGTTGAATTTAATAGCTCTTTGAAAGGAAAACAACTCCTAACAAAATTTGGCGACACTTGACAATGTCTCAGTAACATATTTAGACATCTTGTCTGACGCTAAAAGCCCCGCTGAGATTTAAAGCATGAATGGGTGCACTTTTGGTCTTTAGTTGCGTAGGTAAATGATTTAACCATACCCACTGTGCACTCCACAACACAACAGGGGTTAATCATGCAGGCACTTATGCTTGCAGGCCACTATACACACACACACACACACACACACACACACACACACACACACACACACACACACACACACACACACACACACACACACACACACACACACACACACACACACACACACAGCGAGCTAAGGCCTTGTTCTCTCAGATAACCTTGAGTTATGAGATATGCTCAAGATAGGGTGATGTTGACTGAGCGAGAGTGGGAAAAGTGGATAATCACACACACAGATAGACGTACACACATTTGCCTTTGTTTACATGAGTGAGCCAAAACAACAGGCTTCTGGTTTCAGGCAGTGTCTGTGGGGTTTAGTGCTGGGCCCCTGGAGCATAAACTGTGAACCGTTGACTGGCCCTTGGAATCTATCACAGGACGAGACAATAACTCTTGACTTGTCTGACCATAAGACCCTTCCTACCAAAAGGCAAACTATCTGGTCATCGCCAAACTTCACTCCTTAGGTCATTTCTCCAGGCATCCAATCAAATTTTGTTTGGAGTTTGTGTTCATGAATCAAAACGCTTTATCTGTACTGATCATTAGAAAATAAAAAAACATTGGAAAAATATGCCCACTATGGTATAACCCATTTAAACTATGTCACTGCTTGATGAAAAATAAAACAAATACAGTTTTAATTTCTTATGATTTTAGAGATGACATATGCAACTTGTTTGTCTGAAAGTAAGAACCATACTGCATGAAGTATGCAATCAAAAATGTGAGAGAACATTACATACAATTCTACATCTTCTACTTAAAATGTATAGGTTTCAAGATAGATTTATAAAAAGGGCCAACATGAAGTCTCAACGTTTTTAAAAAGAAGAAGAAATAAATATACTGTAGGCATACATTTTCACAGGCTATATATATATACATATATATATATATATATATGTGTGATATTCACTCTTCTCCCTCCTGTTTAGGTTCTGTCTACACAGGATAGTTTAATCTAGATAGACAAGAACAGTATCACACACAAACACAGCAAGAATATAAGCAGAAGTAAAGACTAAACTCATCAATCTGTTCTCCGTTATTTGTTATACTAACAAAAACCCAGATAGAATTGTCTTTATGATGTTAACAAGTAACCTCACAAGTGGTTAAATTTTTTTTGATAAAAAACAGATAGTTTAATTCACATACGTCCATAACCTTCTAATTCCACTGATTAAGAGACAACATGTGTCACCTGTTCCTGCTCACCAAAGTTGAATTGGTGGCTTATGGGCCAGACTTAATGGGGATAAGCCTTATGATCCCAACTGCAGCAAAAATGCTAGCATGTGGATTACCCGCTGACATTTTTGGGAGAGAGTGGAGAGTGGGTTAACAACACTGAAGGATTAGGCTCCTCTGTAGAACACTGTGGTGGCCCCATTGCAGTCTTGTGGCAGACACATGGCTTATTGACTTACCAGAAGGACCAGTGGGCGAGACCTTGCTCGGTCACAGATTCTACTTTAGAGGGCAATGTATTTCCATGGACAGCGGTGCACTTACTGCTGGGAAACCTAACTCTAAGCACACTTCTGCACAGTCGCAGTTCCACATTCCAGAATCGCATATTTAAAATAATTGGTTTTATAGATTTGGCCACATTCCTTACTTAGACAATACAATTCAAGGCAATGATGATTAATTGAGCAAGGCCTATTAAAGATAAGAATTTAAACACATGCTCAAAAAGTTATGTCCCAATTAAACCCCCAAATAACAAGCCTGATTAGCCTTTGCATGATTGCACCTGGTTTTACAATGAATTCCTGTGTGCATCTTGCAGCATCTATGTATTTGTGCGTGTGGCGTTTCTGAGAGTGCATTTAGTTTGTTTGTTCTTTCTGTGATTTATGGTGGTTCATTATCAACGGGCTGCAAAGGTGTTTCCAGATGTCTGCATTTTTTTCCAGCAGTCCTTAAGATTTACTGTCAACAATTGCCATCATCCTGAAACTATTCCTTGCAAGTTTTTACCATCTACGTAATAGAGGTGTGTTCCGAATCATTGACTCTCGCGTGTATTCATCACTACCAACTACAACTCCTTAGCAACAGACACAGTGGAGTGATGCTTTTATGTGGATATAAAAACTATAATTCATTTAATTGAAAAAAGGGAAGCAATAAATCCATGGAGGCAATATATCACATACACATACAAGGCTATTAAGTGGATGTCATTTAGACATCATGCCACAATGTGTTGTCTTAAAAACCAAAAGAGAGAGATTTGCTATAGAGCACAGGGCTGTAGCCATATATTTATTTAATGTCTGACTTCCACAAATATATTTCAACAGAGAAGTAATTATGTGAAATACTTAAGCCTATCATAGCTGAAATCCATTTTGACAAAATGTTCAGAATGCATCCTGAGTCGGGCTGAAACATGTGGACAGTTTCAATAAATTTCATGAATGCATGTTTTGGATTTTTTCTTCTGACAATACTTTGCCAACTACAAAAAATATGTATATCGTCACCCTCTTCAAATAATGGCCTAAGTCACTTTTTGGCCAAAATGATTTTTTTTGCTTAAATCAACTCCTTATGATGCTGGCCACCTCTGGTAAAATGGCCTAATTCCTCAGTTGAGCAGATCATGTGATTTTACTTGACATAGGCCATTATACGATATTACCAGAATGTCAAGAGTTTGTTTTAGGCCATTTCATTTTCAATTTCAATTTACTGTTAATTTTTTTTCCAAGGACATTTCACAAGTGTGTAAAATGGCTTAAGTCACAAGTTAAACATTAATATAAAGGGTTTATTCCTATTATGTTACATAATTGACAGAAGTTGTTATTACAATGTCAAGAGTCATCTTTTGACATAACCTGTTTGAGTGAAATTATTAATGAATATCATATATTCAATCTTTGGTTAAGTTTTTTGTGTTTCCTGAAAACACTGAAAAAATGACTTAGGCCATTATTTTAAGAGGGTGACGAAATGTATACATATATATATTAATTAAATCCTTCTATCTTCTGTTTTTGGAGTGCTCTATGCCGCAGCTTTAGCCTTGAATGGAAAGGAAAAACAAGATTTCCTTGCGGGGGTTGAGGAGATAAAAGTTCATTTTCCACATCCTGTTCCAAACACAAGCCTTTTCTTTCTTCTTCTTACCCTCTTCTTTTCAATCCACAGAATGTCTGTGTTTGTCTCCTTGTTACAGCTGTGCTCAGCAGAGGAGTAACCTTGGGGACAATGACACCACACAAAGCGGCTTGCGTGGCCATGACAAGAGCCACTACTGGCAGCCCTTGTCACACTGAATGGTGGTCGGTTTTCATAGCTTGCTGACTCATAAAGGCATACTACAGCCTTTAAGCCAAGTATGTGGGTGGAATGTAGGCATAACATAATTATGCCCGCTGCACATGGTGTTGACTCTCAGAAAATGAGACAGTGTGAGCAAATGTAGAGATGAATAAAAGGCAGTGAAAGCAGAAAAAAATATTGAGTCTTTTATCCGAGTGGGACATTGAGAAGGTGTGGTTTGGATAAAGGATGTTTGGGGACAGTGAGGCTGCCAAACCGGAACACGGAGGAAGGACAGAGCAGAGATCTGCTAGTGACCTTAGCACGCAAACTACAGCAGTTCTATTGTCCACCAAGTCACAGACAGATAAAAAGCCATGTACATACATAACTAACTGACAGGGGATAAATTCTTTCCGTCATTTTTAAATAAAAATATCTCTCGATCCATCATCACAGCAATTTTTCTTTTTAAATCCATGAAACTCCACAGGTTGAGAATCGGGTACTTTCAGAGTTCACTGTCAAATGGCACCAAACATCTCCAAAAGAAATGTCAGAAGTTGTGTTTGGAGCCCTGTTACCCTGGAGACAGGACACAGATCCAAGAACAGGGTCAAAGGTTGCCCTGTTAAGGAATGTTTACTAAAGATGGAGAGGATGAGGGATGGTATAGGGCAGCGCCTTACCTGCTACCATAGGCATGAAATGTAAACACTCCTGTGCTAAATTGAACAAACAGCCATAGTCTGTGTCTTGTTCAGTAGCGGAGGCCTTAAGGGGATGCTGGGTATGTCTTGCTGGTGGGAATTCTCTGTGCTGAGGGTGACTGATATGTTGTTTCCGACTGTAACATTTAGAGGAAGGTGGTCAGGGGTCAGCTGCAGCCTCCACCCGCCTCTGTGGCTTGGCACATCCTCTGCAGTCACAGAGCTCTAAAAATAGAGTTACATAACAAATGGCTCTCACAACACGCATAACTTAAGTTTGCTGTTACACCTACTGAGTATTATACACTAAAGCCAAATTAATGACAGCTAATATAGCTACGACAATCAATAATACAAATGCTTTGAAGAATAATAACAAAATCACTCAGCTTCGTACCACTCAAGACTGGAAATCATCACACCAAATAAGGAACTATTTCAGTACAAGAATACAAGACAGTTGTTTAGAAAACTAATCAATTCTTTAATAATCAAAAATGTCGAAAATGTATGTGACATTTTCTTTATCAATAAAAAATAAAAAAATAAAAAGTTGCAGCCCTCAATATGATATGAGGCCAAATCAATAGATGCATATCAGTCTATAAAGCAAATAAAAGCCACCTGTTACAACACAACAATGTAAGTCAAATAACATTGCAAGACACCTGCTCCACTGAGCAACTCATAGAAACCTGCCAACAAAAACACCTGCTGTGGCACAACATCTGCTAGATGTTAGCCCAAAATTGGATGCAAGAATACCAGCCACCTGCTGGCTAACAATAGCCACCAACTAAGCCAGCGAGAACCAATAATCTCTTCACTAAAATCCAATGCCTTATCCACAAAAGTGAGTGAATGATACGGTACATGCCAAGTCAATTGTCCACTCATAACCAACGTAAACACAGCCACGGATCACCACTCCACTACATTTATCACTGTTACATAACGGTCCGAACGGTGTGGGTACGTGCTTGGTACAATCACATCAAAGTGTTACGCTGAGTGCCACAAGGTGTTAGAGGGGACAGTAAGCACACAAATACCACTAACCGCTTGCATAATCTGGCATGATATGGAAGGAATGCAAATACACAATGATAAACACTTTAGGATTCACACAGCCTCACTACAGCAGTGACAGTGACTTCAGTCACATTCACTGATGGCCAAGAGGGTGGGTCAAAGCCATTTGAACTGTGAATGGTTTGGTGAGGCTTCACTGGAATAAAAAGGGAAGACTGAAGTAACACTATTCAATTGGGCAACAATCACAACAACAGCAAACGAGACCATCAGTGCAAAGAAAGCAGTTTTTATATATTTTCTATTAATACCTTTGGTCTGGTCGCACACCCAGTCCGATTTTCGGCTTGCCCATGCAGGCTCTATGGTCACATATTCGTATTGGTCGCAGATTTCAGTGTAGCGCAGGAACGCAATTTGAGTAGCCTATTCCTCAAGGTAAGGGAAAGTGGAGCCTTGTTTGAGACAGTCATTTGTCGTCATAATGGCTGATAACGGGGCAGAACTATCAAAGAAAAAAAGAAAATTCAATGAAGAACAATAAAAAGCTAAAAGGGAGATTGATAGACGGCAGGAGGAGGGCATTGCCAAGCAACGTGTAAACAATTTAACAGGAGTGAACTGGTCCTGCAGTGTTTACTAAGTGAATGAATGGTACTAAAACAAAGTGTACTTTGCTTCATCATCATCAGATGACCATTATTCATCTGAAATAGTCATTATTTACAACAACATAAACACATTACCTCATCGTGATCCATACCGCAGTCTCTTGTTCATTTGCTTTCTGTGAGGGCACGGAATCTCCGCTCCATGAGAGTGGTTAGTGACACTGCATCAACTCATTGCAATCAGGTGTGTGTGGCACTGACTGGCATTAGTTGATGAAGTGTCACTAACCATTCTCACGGAGCCGAAAAGATTCCGTGCCCTCACACTTTCAACACGGACATGCACTATATTGCGTCCTAATCATTTGACACTCGCATCGGCCTGCACGCGCTAGAAAACAGCTTTACGACAGCTGGCGTCATAAAAACACTACCGCTTCTGTCCAAAGGGGCCGCCAGCTGCCAAAGTTCCTCGTAGCCACTTTAAAGGATTTGGCATTGTCTAGCTAAAAAGATTAAGTGGGCGTCACACCACTTTAAGTTTGAAAGGACTCAACAGTCCCCTACTACTATTAACCACTGCGAATCCCCTTCATGAAGTCATAATTTCTTTGGCCTCAATCAATCACCCCACGGGTGTCCCCACTGTAAAAAGCCTCCTATTAGGCGCAGTGAAAGCACTGTTTACCCAAGCTTAGTGAGTTACCTTGGGTAACTGCAGGAATTGAGGTTGTGGAAACAGTTGGCTGCAGACAAAATACATTACACTTCATAGAGTATGTTGCTCTGTGTCCCTTAAATTAGCCGTCGCACATGAGTCGAATGTTGCTTACCTTTGAGACTGAAAAAGAGTTGTGACGTGCAACAAGACAAAGCAATATCCACAAGGAATTGCAAGAGATAATTTAGGAATGTCCTTTTGTCAATGAAGGACATTTCTACAGGTTGCAGTGTTTTATTCTAGCAAGATAAGAGTGTTTTGCAACAGAGACATCCTGCTCGGTATTTCGGGTTATCGTATTATGCATCACTTCATCAAGAGATAAAGTGCCTCAAAGAAGCTGCCATCTTTTTTTCTTCATTTTTTCCATTCTAACATTTACTTTTAAAAGGTTGTTTGAGTGCTTGGTCCGGTGGTTACCGGCCTCGTTTACATTGACTTCATTCTGAAGGATATAGCAAAGTGAGGCTGACAAAGTCATTAAGTGAGCAAGCAAGTGGTTGGAAGAGGCACGTTTCAATTGAAGCGTGTCCCCCTCCTTCAGCCCCCTGCCTTGGCTTTTAACCCCCAGACCCCCCTTCTGACCCCTTTGTTGGGGAAAAGGGCTCTAGAACTTTGGAATCAGCTAATTATAGAGTTTTACCGTCTGCTTGGCTAAGCCCTAAGCGCTGGGGGACATTCCTACAATTGGGAGATACACTGAGTGTGTACTGTTGTACAGCTATGTCCCAACACCCAAGAGAACAAAAAAAAAGTTTATTTTATTAAAGACATAAATGCTTTTAAGCATTGGGTCTAAGGTACACTATAATCAATGAAAATAACATGACACTTTTTTTTATCATGGACACACAATAGAAAGCAGAAACCTCTATAAAATATAAAATAGCCTCATCAAAAACCAGACACTTTCCAGACACAAGGAAGTAAATAACGATGGTGAAGCATGGTAGCGGTAAATGGCGCATGCTTGTGCGTGTGTATGCGGGGTGCCTTTGTTGGTCTCGAAGCAATAATGTTGTGATGTGATGTAGAGCTGTGGTATAGGGAGACTTACGACACTCTTCGGTTTTGCTCCAAGAGCTTGTCTTGAGGTTGAGGAAACAGGAACATGTTGATGTGAAGGGTTTTGTGACGCTGCTGGCACTGATCCTAAATCCAACTCCTGCACAGGTAAAAGACAGAAATGACAATGTGGGCATTATGTGGTTGTGCAAAGAGCCGTGTTTTCCTCTAATATTTCAGTAATTCTTCAAGTGTTGCTAGACATTGCTTTGTCTCATTTTGGCCAGTACGGGACACAATATTACAGTAGGTGAGAGAAAATATGAATGAATGAAGGTAAAGTTTGCATCCACTGGGTGCAATACATTCTTTTTTTTAACATGCTGTATGAGTTGGTTTAAAAGAGTTAATTCAATTGCAGTAGAGGCTGAAATCAGCAAGGTAACATGCGTGTGTGTACCAGGGGTTGTCGTCGATGGAGGGTTGGGGTACTGTCCTTAGATGAGGTAACACTGAGGGCATTCTCTATTTCCTGGTCCAACTGGTCCAACTTCATCAGCAGCAACACCATCGAGTCCAGACGAGCATGCTCCCGCTGAATAAAGAGGCAAATCGGAGAAGAACATTTTTCAATTAAATTGTATTGTGGTCATTGATATGAGTACTATCAATTTGCACAAGTTCCATTCAATATAAAGTGAAATTTTAGAATTTAGTTGACATGGACATGAAGAAAAATTACCTTTTTCTCAAACCATCCAATAGTTCATGATCTACAACAAGACCACCCAGGTGATCTCAATTAATCATATTTGTTGTCATATTACAGCAACATACACATTACACAAGTATTTTTATTTGTGACATCTTAAAACAATTAATGTAGAGCTGTCTCTGTTTTGTTTCATGTCCGTCAACACTGTGGCTGACTTCCTTTCAGGCCAAAATAATTGAGGAGCCCAATTCTATAAATCATCTTTCTTTCCCTGCTCCTTACTTCTCTTTCCTGTTCCTTTTCAACTGCTGCCAATAACTCTTTTATATATAATCCTGGCAGTTTCCTCTGCTTTTTTCACCCTTCTTGTTCATTGATTTTTTTTCTTTTGTATGATATCTAGTCCATTTAATATCATATGACTTCTTCCTATCATCTGCAGTGTTTAATTGTCCAATCAAACGCTATGATAACAAGTCACACACTGACCTCAGGTGGTGTGTCTTCAGTAAGACAAGCTCAATGAAATACAATCCGGCCCACCTCCACACTCCACCAATCGCACTGCCCTTGTTTGCAACCCCTGTCCTGCTTTGCCTGATGCTACATAAACCATGTTATGAAGTAAAAATGTTGTTAAATCCCTTTCTGGAGTTCTTAAAACGGCACATATGTTTTCATTGCCTTCTGCCTGTCTTATGTCCTGGCTCGGGGTGTGGCTCTCCATCTGAGCTTCTCTCCCGAAAAGAACCCCAAGATATTACGTCACAGGGCTGGCTCATTAGCCCCAAACAAACCTTGTTACAATTTCCACGGACAGACCCCGTTAAACTCTTTATAGGGGTGAGCTCATGGGACACACAGCCACTGGGATTGTGTGTTTGCACAAAAGATACAGAGGCACGTTAACATGTAAATGTTAGCCACAGTTCATATGCTGTGTCTGTTTTCCATAGAACAGATACATTAGAGCAGGGGTGCCCACAAGTTTTCAGCTTGTGAGCTACTTTTATAATGACCAAGGCAAGAAGATCTACCTACTATACAAATGCAAAACATATTAGGCCCTGGGGCTGAGAGGTTTCGTAGGCCCCCTGAGAGTCCGTCTTACAACACAAAACGTGTAATATTTCTTTTGATTAATAAACAAATAATTTTAAGGTAATACTCAGGGCCTTTTAGGGGGGTCCGGGGGCATGCCCCCCCGAAAGAAAAATTTTAAACTTTTAACGTAAAATGTATCAATCTGGTGCATTTTGAGAAGAATACTAAGGCTAAATCAGCTGCGTCCTATGTGAGCTATGTACTACTATTTTCTGGAATAATTTGGGGACACAGAATTACCAAAAAGCAGAAAGAAAAAATGTACAGGTTTAAAAAAATCTCTGTGTGAAGTCTTTTTTTTTAATACAGTATACCTCAATATAGGCCCCTGATCTTCATAGCCACGAACAATGTAATCTAAAAATATCAAAAATGTACTGGTGCCAGATCTCTGTATGCCCCCCCACCTACTAAGGTTAGGGGCCTATAATGAGCCAGTCAATTGTTTATTTTTTTAAATAAAGTTGTTCGGGGTCTTCAAAGATTAGGAGCCTATATTGAACCAGTAAACATTTTTTATTTTTTAATTTTTTTAAGAATGCCTTTGCGATCTACCCACAATGCCTTCGCGATCGACGTAATGGGCACCCCTGCATTAGAGAGTAATCAAATGGGTTATATAGGATGAAGTCACTATGTTTTACTATGACTAATGCGGCTCCATCTTGTTTTAGTTATGATTACAACGGGTGTGTTACGAGGAAACCATTCAGATGAGCTGAGTTGTAAGTAATTCTAATATGTGCAAGGATGACAGGTTTATGGATCCTAGGTGGAATCTGCATCACGATAAACAAGCTTGAGCTCCAACCCTAAGCCTAACTCCTAGCTCTTTCCCTAATAACGTCTTGTGCCTTACGCTTACATTTATTTTCCAGTTAGTGCCCAATTAGCCTGTCAAGAGCAGTTCCTTTTGGGTTTTGCGGAGAAAGCAAATGGACATCGAGGACCATGTGTGTCATGGAAATGTGTCTCACATTGATGCATTCATTGGCATTCCTGGCAGTGGCAGCACACATCGCTACATTCTGTCTCCTTGGCTAAGCATCACAATGAAACATTGTGTAGTGGTAAAACAATGACATCTTTACGGGGCCTCACTGAATGAACAAAAGCATCTGGCTCGAGATGGCAATAACAACCACAAAACAGCAGAGTAAAAAACAAGTGCAGTGAAATGTCAGGCGTCTCAGAGCGGCAGAGTTTTTAATGGGGCATTCTGGTGGTTTGGGTGTTCTCAGAAGGTTTCTTTTCTCTTTTTCTCATCTTCTGATGTTTCTGTTACATTCCTCTCCACTTCCTGTTTTTGGAGATGGGAGACAGTTCCCACACAGTTTGAACTCTTTAGACCCCTCCTTCCCCTTTCTCTTGCTCTCTTTTTCAAACCCCCTCTTCCTATCGGTGGCCTGCTTACCAGTTCTCAAAGGTGTCTTTCACTGCTATGCGAAACATAGTGTGCAGATGATTATGCTTCACAATGCTATTTAATACAGGTATCTCGTTTATGAGCTGGGACCAAAGGGAAATAATTGATTTAACAAATTAGGACAGAAAAGGCAGAAAATGAGTCAGATAGAGCTCTGAAACGATGTTGCCAAGTTGTCTGCGGTCAGATAAACGACAGTTGAGCCAGTTTGGCCCTGAGGTCAGGATAAGCCCTTGTTGCTATAACAAATAAACACAGTAACAAAGCATTATATCAGGTTAATCTGAAGTCATTATGCAAACCAGATGGGTTCATTTTACAAACTAATTCAGCCACAACAACATGGTTCACTGGGGACATAATCATTAGTCAGTACAATATCTTGTCCGAAATAATTCCAGGTCGCTGCTGCCAGTGCCCACTGAGAGATAATAACATCAATTCGATAATTAAATATTTGATTTTGTCCATGATATTCAATGATAAATGCCCACCTTTCTCTTTTCTTTATACTGAATACAATATGTAACCTCCCTTGGGAATGATTATGTTCAATTTCACTGCCTTATTTATTTTCTGTCCTTGTGACCTTTCCTAAAGCAAATTTTAGTAATCTCACTTAATACTGTATGTAAATACACGTAAAGAGGAGGTATAAGCCATCACCATATGGTGGATGGATTGCCTTGGCGCCCTCAACTTTTATGGCTAAACTCCTCTTTTCGAGTTCCAGCGGACAGTTTTTTCAGATAGTTAATCCAAAGGTTTAAAGTCACCCTAACATTGAAACTGGAACTACTTGTAAAAAAAAGCAAAGGTTTTCAATTTCTCTACACTGGACTATGATGTCTCATTTTGGCAGCTGATGAAGTGACGTCAACTTTGGTCATGACTTAAGAAGTCACAATCACTGAATTCATGTTTAAATAGTGGATTTGTTAATACGTGAAGATCTCTGCGATTACATTATCAAGATGCTATTCAGGATAACGTACAACTAAAATGTCAGTGTATGATTTATCAGGCAAACACTGTGTGACTGGTCTCATATGTTTCTTAGATGATTTGAGGCTTTACATCAAAAGGTAAAAACAAATTTATTTTAACAACTGCAACTGTAAAAACACAGCTGTATATACATATACTGTATATAGGTATTTATAGGATAATTACAATTTTAGATAGATACTGTAAACACGTAAAATATCCTTAAAAGCTGTTTAAAGTAGTACTACTTACTACTTGTTATTTTTTAGAACCAGCAACACCAATACAAAGATAAAATAACTAGGTTTCTAATATTTCACTCTGTCACAGTCACTGTATAGAAGCCAGTGATCTTCTTCAACTAGAACGCATCTTAACTTTCCACAATATGGTACTTGTCTTAACAACATGCTTGCTAATGTACCCTGCATTGTAAATAATTGATTTATTGTTGTCATTCCAAACAGTCCAACATTGTAACTACTAATAGTGAGTAAATACTGTGTCCGTTCTCAATCCATTGCTTTGTTCCAAAAAGCCCAAATCTATGAAATGCTTAAGTTTTCAGCAATGTACAGTGCCTAAGAAGCATGTTGGCTACCACAGTACAAATACAATATAGTATTTGGTTGAGGGAGCAGTTGATGGCTTTCACACCAGAGATTGCTTGAGCTTCCAAACCCTCTGTCTCCATGCCCTTATAGGACCTTGTTTCACAATGAGCAGTTGAGAAAGAGTAAAACATTTCACAGATCCCCCCCTCTCTTCCCCCTACTCACAGATCTGTAAGCATGTGAGAATGAAGTCATTGTTTTCCAAGACGCTTGCCAGAGTGTGGGACAAAAATTATTTGAAGGCCGTATATGCCCAGTGCTTATTTTAGAAAATAACTTAATTTTGAGTTTAAGTGCCAGAGCCATGGTTACTACACAGACACAAAGACAACATGAATGTCAAACAAATATAAATTCTTCAATTCTTCAACCTATGGATTAAAGATTGCCTTACCTTTCTCATGCGCACTTTGACCACATTTTCCTCATTTTGATCTCCAGGTTCCTTGGTTCCATCTAAAACCGGACAGGCGAGTTGTGTGTCACTGTAAACAACAGTGTATGCTGCCTCCTCCATTCTAGAGACTGTGGCTCCTGGCCTGTGGTGTTCCCTCCGACCATCTGTCACCTCAGATGCAGGTGACTCACTGAAGTAACGACCAGAGGCCTCTTGGTTGCCATGGAGTCCCTCCGGTGAGAGCTCGTCGCTGATCTCTGCAGAGCATGGTGGCTGTTTTTCTGTGTGCTGTTGAGTAGCTGCATGTTTATTATCCACATGGGAGTGCGGAACATCTGGAGTTTGGGTGAAATCTGAGTTCTTCTGAGGATCCAGTACAGGAGTGTCATTTTGGTCAACGTGGCTAACTTCTGGGATGGTATCCAGTTTTGAACAGCTATTTTCCAACTGCTGAGCTATGGTTGGATCCTCACAACAAGCCAACTCTTTGGACACTGAACTTTCATCAGTGTTTTCAGTCTGTTGACTTAAGGAGGCCGTGTTAACTGTCAAAGAGCAACACTGACCTTTGGAACAAGTATCAGATGATGCGATTGGCCCATACCTGCCTTCTGCTGCCTTCTGGTTGCCTTCTGCTTGTGCACTTTCCTCTCCCTGAGGCCCACTCATCGCTGTCATTTCGACACTACGCTGTTCCAACAATGTCTGGGAGGATATTTCACAAGCAAGAGCCGGATCCAACACTCCAGTGTAGCCATGCTGATCCTGCTCTCCTCCTTGAACTTCTCTTGAGTAATTTTTAGGTCCTGTGTTTTCTTTTAGAAGTTCTGGGTTGTTGAATCCATCCAGCTTGTCTGCAGAATCTACACGCCAGCTTTCTGTTGCTCCTTTGTCACACGCTTCCTCCACCGCTGAAGTCACAACTGGTTCCACAGTTTTGTTTGTCTGCGATATCGCGCCACCACTCTCCATCATATTAACTAAACTATGCAGCACACCAACAGGTAATGCTACACTCGCATCAACTTGGTCGGAGGTGGAAATATTCTCTTCCTCTACATCTAGGAAGTCTGTTTGAGGTTCCAGTTCAGCAGCAGAGGACTGGTTTAGTGTGGCCTCAGAGATCTCAAGGGGTCTGCTGTAACCCTCTGTATGGCTCTCCTTTGTTTCCTGATGATTTGGAAGTTTGCCAAGCGGTTCACCAGCAGATTCAGACAGTGGAGAACCATTGTTTGATAAGATAGAGATGCATTGTTGCTCTTCAAGAGAGATATGTGGACTTTTAAAGACATTATCATCATTGCAGATGTCGTGACTCTGGCTACTCTCTGTGCCAACGTCATCTTTGTCGTTGATAGTTTTCACACAGTGACTGATGCTATCAGTTGCACAAGAAATATTTGTACTATATGTCCCACTGTTTGAGTTAGAGAGAAATTCTCCAGTATTCCCAATGTTTGAGGTTTGGAGATACTCTGATTCAAAGGCTGTTCGGAGAATGTCAACATCCACCAACTCATGAGGCCCTTGACTGGACTGCAAATCCAGCGAAACTTTTACATTGCTTTTCATTGGTTTCAACTGTTCTGATTCAGTATCGTCATTCACAACAGAAGCTGTCGCCTCAAGCGCCTGAGCCAGGTCCTCTGTGGGCACTTGGTGGCATCCCTCTGGCATGGAGGCACATCTCGTCCGGCGACCTTGTTTGGAAGCTCCCGCTCCCATCCAAGGACCCTCGCTGTCAACCCCATGACAGCAGACCAGATCCAGGTCATCATAGCTATACTGTAATCCAGAAGGATGCGTCAAATGCTCCTCCCAACTTCTTTTTCGTATGGCTACTGGCATGGTGGACAGGCAGTGCTATCCCATAGAGCTGTTTTGAAGCTAGATGAAAATGGAAAACAGGATCTGCTGCAATCAATAAGAGAAACAAGGATAAGAAACAGCCAGTGTTACCAAAGTATGAGAATATAGTTACTGAATGTGCAGATGACAATGAGGTAAACAATGTGTCACTATTAAAGTAAACAGCAAGGGAGTAGTGAGTGGAAGTTCAAGAGGGGTGTAATTAATTATATTGCATTCACATTTGCCTTCTAAGTATAAACTCTGCTGGAACTGTTAAGATGACAGGATGTTTGAATCTAACATTAAACTGATATATTTTCAAGAAGAGCTGTAACACATTCCACATTACATTATGACAACGACAATGAGTGTACTAATCCTAAAACATCAAGATAATCATCTATTTTCATTGTGAAATAGAAACAAACCATATTTACACAGGAAACAAACAAAACACATTAACTGTATCAGTGCAGAACTGGTCTGGAAATGTCCATGTGCTGTTTAACTGTCATTCTTTATCTACTCAGAAAATAAGAATGATGTTACTTAAGGGAACTAAAAAGGCAAATGACAGTCGGTGTCCCTGAAAAGCTGGGCCTCCATAAGCCAACATTATCAAAATACAAACTGTGTCGACTATCATGCATCAAACCAAGCTCTATACTGTGCTGTTTTTCCCCTGATGTTCTAGGTCAGAATGTACCGAAGTAGGAGGAACACAGGGGTTCAACAAGCAGCGCTTACTCAATTTAAGCTGAACTAAACACAATATTACAATTGTTCAAATGTTACAATAATACATTGCCCACAACATTTTAGACCAGGGCTTTTTCTCTCCAATGTCTTACCTTCGTTTCCTTAAGAAAATATTTGGATAGTCATCTGCACTCTCTGGCATGAACCTGCATTAGTTTGGTACAGGAGGTTATAAAAAAAAGTCCCCAGGCAGTTGCTCCTTCAGCTCACTCTCGAACTAACAGCAAAACTGACAGCTCAATACATATTAACATTGTACGCAACAATGGTCTACATTCTCCAGTGATTTACAATATAATCCAGTATCTGTATACTGTATTTATATACAGGAGATAATGCAACACATAGCTTACAGATCCAGTATTTGCATTGAGTATAATTATCTTAAAGTGTTTTGGAGTTGCAATTTCACTCGTCCACCGAAAGCAATCAGTCCATGAAATATGAATCCATCTCTTTCCAAATGACTTGACATACGGTTTACTTTGTAAGCTGTCCATAGTCCAGGTTTCTGCAAGCCATTTTCTGGACTCCAGTCAGTATATCTTCGCTGTTAAACTGTTGTGGAGGCAGTGAAGCCCCGAAAGGCAAGCAGAAAGCCGGGGAGCAGTTAGAGGTCCAAAGACAACTTCCATCTTGATCACATTAAGGGTTTTTGCTGACGCTGAATGCCGTAGCGTCGGGCTGGTGTAAGAGGGGCTGGGTTTTCTTTCCTTCACTCCACCCCTGCTCTCCTCCGTTCTATCCCTTTTCTCATCAGATCCCCTCCCTGCTGGTTTTGACAGGGAGTCTGAGTCACATCCCAGGAGCCCCATCCCCCGTCTCACAAGTCACCCAGCACACTATGGCATTTATCCACCCCAGCCTCCTCTGATCTACTTTTTCTCCCCTTACTTTTTCAAAAACTTCCTCTCAACTTCTCCCACAACGAGTCTCTTTGCTCTTTACAGTGGACCTTTTCTCCGTGCTTCCTTAGCTTGCTGTTTTACTAAGCTGGCCAAGACTCCCACCAGTTGGTTTTCATTAGTAACAGACAGTCTGCCTTGTAAGACCTCTGGCTGCGGGCCAAGACATATTGCTCTAGATATACAAGATATCTTTACAGAAATACTTTGAGAATGCAGTTTTCAAAATATTCTGTAAGAATATCTGTAAAAGATCAATCATTTTTACAAGGTAAATGACAATGAGGGGCAATGTTAAAAGGGTTGTCAACCTTATCTGGCAGACCTTAGGGAGGAAAAAACATTAAAGGAGCCAAATGCCAGTAATTCATTTCCTAATATAGTCATTTGTCAGACACACTCAGCAGAAAGAACAGGCAAAGCCAGGGATATATACACTTTTTATACACTATTGAGATCATTTAAGGCATATGTTAATCAACTAATTTTGTCTTCAACATTATACATTTATTAGCTCAAATATGCACTATATAAATGTACAACATTCTAACAATAGAAACTAATTTTACAAACTTAAGCTGTGACCACATTATTCAAAACAATTTTTTCAGTGGTGTGAGTGCAGAAACAGAGCAATGCAGCAAATCAACAGGGACAAAGCAAGCACAAGAGAGAACTGGAATGAAGCTCCCTCCAAAGATCCCCGCAACCCCGGCCTCTAACCTCTGGGTCATCCAGATGTGAGGTGAGGCTCTGGATGAGTCTTTTCTTAGGGGGCCTCGCTGGGAAACTGTACACTGTCGTCAATGTTGGCTCTCCAGGGACACAGATGGTCGCACTCAAGGGAAGGGATCCAAGTTCAACAAGACTCCTCTGTAGCATGTCACATGATGCGCTCGGTGGTTACGCCGAGTGCAGTGTAACGAAATGCAGATCTTTTCGGTCACAGTAGCTTCCATGTGGCTGGTGATTGAAGTGTGGAGGCCAACACAGATCATGACTCAGGCTATCCACTCATTACCTGCTGTGGACATCCAACACAGGCCTATAATTTAAAAGTCTAAGCCTCCCCCCTGCTATTCGACCATCCTGCACTGCCACAGGGCAACTGGTCTACGTCACAAGCTGATCCATTAGTGACACTGTGCAAACACATGTTCAATCAACAACATGTGTGAGACTTAATGCCCATATGCAACGTCTCTGTACGCCAGAGCACTTAAACTGGAGAAATACAACAACATGTAGCTTTAACATATCTGAACGTCTAAAGCCACACTAGCAGCCCTGTGAAGGACAGCAGGGATTTGAGGTATATGCAAGCATGCTAACATGCTCACATTAACAAAGCTAAAATGTACATCATTATCAAGTAAAATGTTCACCATGTTCATGATCTACGTTAGATTTGTTAAAATTCTACGATTTAAAAAAAAACATTTTGCATTTAATTGTTCATAAACTACAGTGTGGGACAAACTCAAATTGATAGTGTTGCTAGAGGAAAAGTCGGGGGATCAGTAAAGTTATTTTAATCCTGAGGGAGACATGAATGTCTGAATCAAATTGTATGATGGATGAGACTTCCCTCAAAAATATAAATTTCAGTCAAATTAGCTGGAAAACAATTGATGTCTGTACAAAAGTTGTGTCGATTCATCAAGTTGAGATATTTTACAGATATTTTCATTGAGCACTTTGAATTGCTGGCATTCTAGATGAAAAGGCAGGTAGACAGACGGACAGACTGACATTATTATTCCTATAGTCATGCTATGAGCAATGCTAAAAATGATTCACTATTTCCACTTACTGTCTGCAACTTAACCCTTTTAACTTTAACTTCACTAAACAGTTTGATATCATATAAACTGCTATGCGTTTTTTTTTTAAATGATTGTTTTGGATGTGTGTGTGTGGTCTATTTTGGAACTTTGTAATCTACTATGTGCTGTATTTTAATTATTTTGAGGTTTTTGAGTATTTGTCCTTTTAAGAGTCATCATCACAATCCAGACTGTCTAAATCCAACACCACAGAGGACAAACATGAACATACGCTCAGGCAAACCAAGCAGCATCATTGGTCATATGTCTAGAGTGGTCACATACATGGTTAAGAAAGACCTATTCATGATTCACCCTATAATCCCCCACTGTTCAACCTCTCTGCTTCTTAAGTGAAGCAGTGAGGGCCCAAAGGAAACAGCCTCACATTCCTCGCTGATATAGTTTATTATTGGAAAAATAAGCCAGACTAAATCAAGGGCATTGCCCATGTATGAAAATGTAGGTGACGGTTGTAGGAAAAAAAAATCCTGTCCTTCCTATAAATGAGTCATTTGAGAGCTTGCATATCCAAAATATTGCTTTGAGAGGATTTTGTTGCACTCTTTTTAAGGCTTCTTTAAATAACCATTTCCTTACTGTACTAGTAGTTATGTGAAGTTGTTAAAACGGACCTTGGGTTCATTTACCCTGAAAAAGAAAACTAAACAAATGCCAGAATCTCATCTGAAAATCTAAAAATAATATCAACAAACCACACCAAGATCCTTTCCTGTCACTTGCTATGCCCTGTGGTTAACAACTCAGATTCAAAAGCCAGTCAGAGTCATGCCGCTTTAAATAACAGCGTTTGAGGCCTGGGTGGGAACTTCCAATCACAATATTCTTGAATGAAACCTCTCAGAGTAGATGATGCAATTTAAGAGGAAGATCAAGTTGAGGGCTCCACTGCAGTTGTAATTCTAAAAATGTGTTTAATAGTTTGAGGATTTTAAATCCCTTTTTTCGTGTGGGTCTAAAATGCAAGAAGTCCTCGTGGGAGAAACTGAGGGGGCCTTGGCTGCTGTTCATGGGTTATAGTGTGACTGTTACCGTGGGAACAGGAAGTGCAAGTTATTGAGGATACAGACCATAACAATCTCCAGGCTAAAATAATCTATCTAATCTTCCCTTTGAGAGGATCACCGTGTGTGTGTGTTTGTGTGTGTGTGTGTGTGCGTGTGTGTGTGTGTGTGTGTGTGTGTGTGTGTGTGTGTGTGTGTGTGTGTGTGTGTGTGTGTGTGTGTGTGTGTGTGTGAGAGACAAGGCAACCCCTATATACTGTGTGTGTATTTGGTGTGTGTTTATTGTCTGTAAGATTTCTGTAGAAACTGTAACATGCTGTCTGGTTTGTCAAATCAATTGAGTCAACTGGGCCTGTCACTGGAAATCACATTAGTTCACTCTGTACCATTTGTCCTTTGCTTTTTAGGCCTCAATGTCCAGCAAAGCAACAGTGAAGAGGAGGTTGCTACTTCCGAAGTCACTGAATAATAAAAGATTGATATTAAATAAAGGGGTTTATCTGACTAAACCTTGTCTGTTTGCATTTGTATATTGAACCATCTTTTTAACAGCCACTATCTCAGCATATGTTTTTGTTTTGTATATACTCTGAATAACAAATCTCAACTTCCGAAGCACTTACATCAACTAACCTTTTGATTACCATTCTTACCACTATTCTGAAGGTTATTACAGATGGACTTGTTCATGATCTTAATTGTCTGATTTATGATACGTTTTCTTAGGTATTATTATTATTATTATTATTATTATTATTATTATTATTATTATTATTATTAAGGTATTTTCTCAACACCTGCAGATAGTATTTTTTTGTAAAAACTTTGGAAAGACACTAATATGTTGCAAAAGACTTTAAAGACTTTACCTCTGGCTTTATCTAACTCCATTTTAGTTTTTCAACAAGACATACATTTACAGATAATAATAGAGATATTGCCAAATTAACATAGTTATTCAAACAAGGGATGGGCATAATTAATCGATTGCTCGATCATTGCTCGTTAAGAATATTGTCGATCACGTTAAATTGTTATCGATCATATAGCCGTTGTGTTGCGCAGTGTGAGTCCCGCAGCACAGCAATGAATTTCACTATGTGGCAGCACCAGACTGTATGGGCAGCAATTAAACATCCTACCAGCAGGGGGAGATACTTAACTAGTAGTAGGAGACAACAGAACAGGCTCAGGCAGTAGCCTGCGAGCTGCCGTAGATGGCAAAACTTAAACAGCAAGAAGTTAAGGCGAAGTTTGGCATCGGACAGCTTTAGATCTGAAAATAACTAAGTTCATTAAGCATTGTGAAACCTTGTACAACACTTAAACAAACCGAATTATGTACCACTTGTACATTGAAGCCTAAATCCGACCCTGTTTAACGTTAGCGCCGCTAGCATTAGCGGCTAACTTTAGCGTCTATGCTTTCCTACTTCGCCTTCATCAGGGAACTAATTTGCACATTTTGTTTATTAGTTGAAGTAACGTTAGGTCCTTTACCACTCAGAGAAACGTGCCGTGCCCTTATGCAGTCTTTGGCAGCATCTTAGGAGGCGCATATGTGTTAAAACTTTAAAAGGTATCGTAGCATTGGCTCCTTGTTGGCTCATAGCCTCGGGCTTTAACCAGCGCTGCATTTTATTATTATTTTATTTTAAAAAGTTGCCTTGTCTTAATAGATTTGTTTGCCTAGAAGATCTTGGAATAAAGATGTAATTGAGTAAAAACCTCTTGTATACAGTCTATGGTAAAAACGCTGTATTTTGGATGTTCTGTTGGCATTTTTTAATATGTAAAAAAAGATAACGATTAATCGATAATTGCTCGTTAATTTTCCCGATGATCGATCAATTGAATTTCTTAAAATGCCCATCCCTAATTCAAACATTTCTGGAAAAAAATTAATATATATATTTTTAAATAAGTAATCAACAGACAGAATTTCATGATGATAATAATGCCTCATTTCCACCGAGTAGAGCGGGTCGGATCGGAGCGGCTCAGAGCGGGACAGCTCACTTTTAAGAATCTCGGTGTTGTTTCCACCGCCGACCCTACCTTTACTGGTAGGGCGGGGTTTATTACCCTACCTTTACGGGTAGGGCGGGGTTTCGGCTGGACTGCAATAGCCGCCGCCAGAATGTGGGTCAAACTATCTGTCCGTGGAACAGCTGTGGTCAAGCCAGCGGTCTCTCGTTTTTGCTGGGTCAAACCAGCCGCTTCTTTATTTATTCCCCCTGTGTTGTTGTGAGCACAGAAACGGCTCGGTGCAACTGATACAGTGAGCGAACAGTGCTGGCTGCGGCAGCTACGTGACATCGTAGCAGTGGGACACAGTGTAGCCAACTGGTTCATTTAATGACGAGGAAAAACACCACACAATAAACAGTGCTACGCTCACATTTTCGCCAACACACAAGACTCTCTTCACTCTGGCCGAGGTGACTACACACGGCGGAAATGATTATTTCTACCGTGGTCAAGCCAGCGGTCTCTCGTTTTTGCTTGGTCAAACCAGCCGCTTCTTTATTTATTCCCCCCGTGTTGTTGTGAACGTGTATTTACTAGCCTACTATGGCGAAAACACACAGAAACGGCTCGGTGCAACTCATGAGCGAACAGCGCTGGCTGCGGCAGCTACGTGACTAGCAGTGGGACACAGTGTAACCAACTGATTAATTTATTGACGAGGAAAAGCACCACACAATAAACAGTGCTGTGCTCACATTTTCGCCAACACACAAGACTCTCTTCACTCTAGCCGAGGTGATTACACACGGCGGAAATTATTCTTTCGACCAATCAAATGACGGGTGTGTCGCTCCGCATTTTCGGACCGCTTTCAGGCGGCTAGTACCCCTACGGAGGAGTACTGAGATTGGGAGCGGCTCAGAGCGGTTAGGTGCGCTTAAACCGTACCCTACCCAACTTTTGGCAAATGAAAAGCCAAACTACCCGGACCGAACCGCTCCGATCCGACCCGCTCTACTCGGTGGAAACGAGGCATAATGCGGTACGGTTTAAGCGCACCTAACCGCTCTGAGCCGCTCCAAATCTCAGTACTCCTCCGTAGGGGTACTAGCCGCCTGAAAGGGTGCCGAAAATGCGGAGCTACACACTGCCGTCATTTGATTGGCCGAAAGAATCATTTCCGCCTTGTGTAGTCACCTCGGCAAGAGTCTTGTGTTTTGGCGAAAATGTGAGCACAGCACTGTTTATTGTGTGGTGTTTTTCCTCGTCAATAAATTAATCAGTTGGTTACACTGTGTCCCACTGCGTAGCTGCCGCAGCCAGCACTGTTCGCTCACTGTCTCTATGAGTTGCACCGAGCCGTCTCTGTGTGTTTACGCCATAGATAGTAGTAAATACACGCTCATAACAACAAGGGGGGAATAAATAAAAAAGCGGCTGGTTTGACCGAGCAAAAACGAGAGACCGCTGGCTTGACCACAGTTGGTCGAAAGAATCATTTCTGCCGTGTGTAGTCACCTCGGCTAGAGTGAAGAGAGTCGAAAATGTGAGCGCGGCACTGTTTATTGTGTGGTGTTTTTCCTCGTCATTAAATGAATCAGTTGGCTACACTGTGTCCCACTGCTACGATGTCACGAAGCTGCCGCAGCCAGCGCTGTTCGCTCACTGTCTCTATCAGTTGCACCTAGCCGTCTCTGTGCTCTCAACAACACGGGGGGAATAAATAAAGAAGCGGCTGGTTTGACCATGCAAAAACAAGAGACCGCTGGCTTGACCACAGTTGTTCCACAGCCCGATAGTTTGACCCACATTCTGGCGGCGGCTATAGCAGTCCAGCCTAAATCCCGCCCCACCAGTAAGGGTAGGGTCATAAACCCCGCCCTACCAGTAAGGGTAGGGTCCGCGGTGGAAACAACACCGAGATTCTAAAAAGTGAGCTGTCCCGCTCTGAGCCGCTCCGATCCGACCCGCTCTACTCGGTGGAAATGAGGCATAATGCCTCGTTTCCACCGAGTAGAGCGGGTCGGATCGGAGCGGTTCGGTCCGGGTAGTTTGGCTTTTCATTTGCCAAAAGTTGGGTAGGGTACGGTTTAAGCGCACCTAACCGCTCTGAGCCGCTCCAAATCTCAGTACTCCTCCGTAGGGGTACTAGCCGCCTGAAAGGGTGCCGAAAATGCGGAGCTACACACTGCCGTCATTTGATTGGCCGAAAGAATCATTTCCGCCATGTGTAGTCACCTCGGCAATAGTTTTGTGTTTTGGCGAAAATGTGAGAACAGCACTGTTTATTGTGTGGTGTGTTTTTATTGTGGTGTCAATAAATTAATCAGTTGGTTACACTGTGTCCCACTGCGTAGCTGCCGCAGCCAGCACTGTTCGCTCACTGTCTCTATGAGTTGCACCGAGTCGTCTCTGTGTGTTTACGCCAGAGCCTAGATAGTAGTAAATACACGCTCACAACAACACGGGGGGAATAAATAAAAAAGCGGCTGGTTTGACCGAGCAAAAACGAGAGACCGCTGGCTTGACCACAGTTGGTCGAAAGAATCATTTCCGCCTTGTGTAGTCACCTCGGCTAGAGTGAAGAGAGTGAGTGTGTTTTGGCGAAAATGTGAGCGCGGCACTGTTTATTGTGTGGTGTTTTTCCTCGTCATTAAATGAATCAGTTGGCTACACTGTGTCCCACTGCTACGATGTCACAAAGCTGCCGGAGCCAGCGCTGTTCGCTCACTGTCTCTATCAGTTGCACCGAGCCGTATGTGCTCTCAACAACACGGGGGAATAAATAAAGAAGCGGCTGGTTTTACCATGCAAAAACAAGAGACCGCTGGCTTGACCACAGTTGTTCCACAGCCCGATAGTTTGACCCACATTCTGGCGGCGGCTATCGCAGTCCAGCCTAAACCCCGCCCCACCAGTAAGGGTAGGGTCATAAACCCCGCCCTACCAGTAAGGGTAGGGTCGGCGGTGGAAACAACACCGAAATTCTTAAAAGTGAGCTGTCCCGCTCTGAGCCGCTCCGACCCGACCCGCTCTACTCGGTGGAAACGAGGCATAAGTTAAGATTTCTTACCCTATTCAGCTGCAGTGTCTCGCCTAATATTAATAACCGGTAATTGACATTGTGCCAGTCAATGCAGTGTATGTTCAGCTCAGACAATCTACCTGCATCTCAAGCAAACATGTCCATAGATCAAAGTAGGTCTAGGTGGCAACAACAGCTGGATTTCATCTGTCTATTCAGACTGAAAAAAAAAGAAAAAGCTCCATAACTGTAAAACCAGCCACACATGCTCACACGTCTGTAGGCTGATAAAGTGTGTAGGAATGCACACAGCCTACAGATACACATAAAACTCACATGTATCTTTGCATTAACCGTGGTAAATGTTACACAGGCTCATATCACAAAAATGCGACCATCTCGTAAACTTAAATCGGTTCACTAAGCACATGTTTGCTCTTGGTGTTTTTTTCGACCAATCAAATTCAGATATATGCTTGTTCAGCCAGAACAAAACTACTATACTTTTTGAGATATTCCATATGAATAGAAAAACAAAGGTTAGTATTTCATTTCATCGGCTTCTCTTAGAATAGCATGTTGAATGTTTTTAACAGAGGTCACAGGACCCACAAAGACGCTATTGTGAAAGGGAAAATGTTGTCATTTATCAACACTGTCCACTTCCTTTGAAACTTAAATCTGAATCTTGAAAGTACGTCAGGAATAGTCTCCTCTAGCTGTTTATCCGGGAATGATTCTTGAGCTTGGACCTAAACCTGTCTGGGCCAGGATAGTGATGTAGCCTACTACATCCCGCCACCACCCAGGATCCTGCTTAACATATGCTGCTCTGGCATTGACTCCAATGACATCCAGGAAAACGTGTTGTCCTTGGACACCGTTGCCACAGCAGCATCAGCAGGAAATACTTGAGAACAAGAGTCAGGGGATAAGGAGCCAGTTAGGGTTCCAATGTGTATAGTGTCGAGCATATGTTCTGGTCCTACAACGCTTTGTTCCAATCCATGTGGACACAATCAGAGCTATTATCATCAGGTATGAGGAAAGTAGTCTGGACTACATTTGTTTTTTAAGGATTATGTCAAGGGACTAACTAGGCTGCAGATATTTTTGCACTAGTCGGGGACATAGCTGATGTGATTGCCACAGATAAATATTTACCTTGCCTTCCGGTCTTCTGCGGCGGTGAAGGAGAAACGTTTATAGCTGTATAGAGCAAAAAAGGAACATAAGAGGCAAGGCACCGCTTCTCCGGGAAACCGTTTGAAATTCCAGCCCACTCAGGAAGTGTGCAGGTCAGGAGACCTTCACTCCGAGAAGAAACCTCTTGAAAAAACGACAGGCGAGGTGAGGTGAGGCCTTCTTGAAAAGAGATGCTACATCAAACATCCAACTTCTGATGGGGGAGCCACCAACGCCAACATTTTCTAAATAGTAATTGCAACCAGCATGGTACAAAAGGGCACGGATCAAGTGTATCAGGGCAAACAAAATACAACATAAATAAAGATGGAAGAGGGGCAATGATACAGCACATAAACAGGATTCAATTGGGAAACACCAACCTTTGTGTTTGCTAAGACGTTTGAATGTGAGTTAAACGTCTGTAAGCAAGGTGAAGTTGTGTAGTCAGCTACCCCAGGAGTGTCTGATTACTTAATATATTAGCATTTGATAGAATAAACTAGTTGTAAGAACATGATGCAGACTTCAGGGGGCGACAAAACCTCATATTTATCAATGTGGGGAGCTGCTGTTGATAAGCCACCGTTTTACTATCAGTTTTAAGTTTTGATTTGTGATGCAGCGTGCTCATTTTTATTTGTTTTACTGAAATGTAAGGTAGGCATATATGTTAAAGCCTAACTTGTTAGGTCAATGTTAATGCCCACAGCTGCACGTGAAAGCTACATAGGCCTATGTTAAGTTCTACTTAAATTTACTGTCCAGCCTCTCCTCTGCCATTTCAATGTGAAACTTAATTTAAAGGCTATAGTAGCCTAGTCTAGTCAATTCAATTATGTATCTATTATAAAGCTTTCTATTTAATGGCAGCTAACATTTTCCCGGTTGACCCCTCGTATTGGTCCATGATTGACCCCTTGGCCCGCCCGGGTCATGGCCCAGGGAATCACTCTTGTAAATCATTTTTGCAAAAAGTAGGCAAGCTTATTATTGGCTAAATGCTTGAGATTTACTCAAAATAACTTTTCAAACCCCGTAGTGGTCGCGGAGCCCAGGTTGAAGAACACTGGCCTAGTAATTTTAAGTTCATAAACTATGAACCTGAAGCAGCACATCATCATCATTAGCCTACTCACCTACGTAGGCCTATGGGTGAAATGGCAGCCGCAAGGTGGAACAGCAAACTGGCATTTCCTCTTGGTAGACAAGCCAAGGCAGATTTTTTTCCTCAATTAAGCTTAATCTTTATAATATATTTGTTTGCCATAACGAGACCTGCATGGTCACACTAGGCTATGTGTATTAAGTCCTCACAGTGAACAGTTACTGCATTACTCCAGTAAACAGCGCCACGTTCTCCACGTGTGTTCATTCACGAGCCTGCAGTCTACAGACCAGTGTGCTGCTTTCAGGGCACCTTGTAACTTTTCAATCATGCATGGACTAGTCTCGCAAAGCCAGACCAAACTACAGCAAGTAGTATGCATGGACCAACATGACGCTTTATGTAGGCTAGTTCCTTGGAGATGCTTACTGTATTATTGTCATACATGTAAAAGTAGCTCTAAGCCTTCATATTGCACAATGATAGGCTATAGGCTTACGTCATCATAGTATACATTGATTGCATTAGTAATTTGCTGTTTCAATGTTTGTTAGCTCATAGGCCAAAACAGTAACAAAAGTCAATATGTATATGTTATAGCTACAAATTATTATATTAAAATAAATCTATAATAAGCTACATTGCTTTCACTTGTAGGAATAGACTTATTGAGTAGGCTATCTGTATTTAATAGTGTTGTAGTAGGTAAGTGATTTGAATAGGCTAGACTACTTCCTCCCCTGAGAAGCTATTCCAGCAAACTCTCGGTTTCTTCAGTTGCATCCCACAGCGCAAACACAACGTTTAATGCAGGTTCAAGCTTTACTGACATCAACAACAGCAAAGGGATGCATGTTCTGATTTTCTGAAAGTCCGTGAAGGCGGCACAAGAAATTTGGCTTCTTCCGCGTTTACCTGCAGCTCCTCCTCAACATAAACACACCAGGAGGAAACTTTCTCAAGTGTGTTTGAATAGGGCGTAAACCAAGCGGCACGTCTGTGTCATGGTATGGGTTATAGGTAGAAAGAGAACAGAAAGGGAAATGCTGACGTAGTTTAACCGAAGGAAAGCCACTTAAAAGTTTTGTTTTTGGTTTAAGATAGCCGAATTTGTCGCGGTCTCGCGCACAATGGGGTGTTGCAGCAGTTCAGAGGTGAGTTAGCTGAAACATGGTGGAAGTTATGGCTGATTTTAACTTATACACTCTGTAAATTTACGGAGGAGTTCTGGAGACCGTGTGTGTGTGTGTGTGTGTGTGTGTGTGTGTGTGTGTGTGTGTGTGTGTGTGTGTGTGTGTGTGTGTGTGTGTGTGTGTGTGTGTGTGTGTGTGTGTGTGTGTGTGTGTGTGTGTGTGTGTGTGTGTGTGCGTGTGTGCACTTAGTTCAGTAGTGGCAGCAGCAGCTGCAGCACAGATTTGTCCGCTGGTGTTTGAAGCAGCACAGTTGCTACCGAACACACCCCAACGAAACTGAGTTAAGGATATCTGTGTCATCTTACATTACCTGTTATTTATGCCTTGGAAGAAAAAACGGGACTGGAAACCGCTGGAGGAGCACAGCTGCACGGATATCCCATGGCTCATCGTATTCATTTTGTTTTGCGTTGGGATGGTAAGTTTTCTGATGGAACTGCGTGTAGGCTATTAAATAAGTCCACCTATGATGCATTGCATGCATAACAGCTCTGCCAGAAATCACACTTTCACAACGTTTGCAATGTTGCATTTTTGTAAAAAAAAAATGTAATAGAGATGTTATTAATTAACTTCATGATGAAGTTGTCATGACTATAGTTTGGGATGCTGTGGTTTTGCATTTAATTAGTGTTACCAGTAATTTAGGGTAATATTGTACAACAAATAAGAGCCTCAAAAAATACCTCAAAAGTAAAATCAACACCTCTATACAGTCTTAATAACATCCAAAATGTATTGGCTAAACTTTACATACCCTAGATGGGATTTATTTGAGCAATTTCTTTTAGCTAGTTGTACATAAAACTGGCAGTTATGTGTTTTTATGCATGTCGGTCTATGCCTACATGCTACACTGACCAATTGACAAATGCATTCATTTCAAGTTGGAGATCAGTGAAGTGGCCCCTTGAAATTGCAAACAATTGCTAACCTGTAACAGCCCGGCAATAAAGTCAGGTTTGGTGTAAATTGATCCGCAGAACCTCACTAAAATTGATTCAACTTCAGTAATTTTGGAGGCTGTAGTTTATGATATTGTAGTATTGCACATGTTATAGGCCTACTGAGTGTTTTTTTTTTAATGATTGCTAATATGCTCTCATCTCATATTCAGGCGTGTATTTGTGGCTTTGCCATCGCCACAGGAGCTGCATCCAGAATAATCTACGGATATGACAGTTATGGCAACACCTGTGGTCATAAGAACGACGAGATCAATGGAGTACCCCTCAGTGGGCGGGACATGGCAGAAAACAAGTTAGTCTGGTTTGTTAAAATGTACCTGTGACATCGGGGTTTAATTACCGTACATCAAAGTCATTTCTTCTCAAGTATTTTTATTCGCTCTCTTTTCCTGATTGGATGGCCCACAGTGACAGAACATTTAGCTGCAGATTCAGTACATTACTGAAGACGTGTTGTTGGCACTGAAGGAGACACACTGATTGCATGCAAGGATTGCATCATGTAATCCTAATCTAATTTGCCCAGAAAAGGGGTTGCTGCATTTGTAAACACTTCAGGGCACCTCCTGTTCTGTTTTACATAGTTGATGACGTGTCATCAAATTACACATTTAAAATAGCAGTGTAATTACTCACTCCTAATACAAAACGTTGTCGAATTTACAAACGAGTATTTTCGAAAAATGCAGTTTTTTTCTTTCGAGGACTTTTTTATGATTGGTCTGTTCAAGCTACTTTGGGTGTGTAAACAGAAGAAACTAAGATCTCATCAGTGAGAAATGTAATGCTGATTAAATCCAAGCCATAAAGCTACACTAACACTGTGTTGGGCTGCTTATGTGTTTTATATATCTGACCAAATAGTATAGTTTTAGGAACATATCTCTTGAAGAATATCTAGGTAAATGTGATTTTTTTTTTTCCTCTCCATTTGTCCTCATTTATTTGAGAAGTCTTTGAATATTTTCCTTCCTTGGACAGTAGCTTCTCATCAGCATGCAGCCTGTAGGCTCAGATTTGACTGAAACAATGGGTCACGCTTTATTGATGGGCCGTTTGCCCATGGAGGCTTTGAATAAAAGGCGTTGTGCTACAAAGAAGGATCTGTGCGACCAAGTAGCAAATGTCAACATTGTTCTTTTTTTTGTGCCCCGACAGAACAGTCCCAACTGGCATTGCAATAAACAAATGTGTTGATATTTTCATCAAGGGGAAAGTTTGATTTTGTTGTTGTTGTTATTGTTTTTGTTGTAGGGAAGGGTGTGGCAGAACTTAATATGAACAGTTTATTAATCTAAAATTTCAATTGTTCTTCCCGACAGGTACGTTTTCTTTCTAGACCCTTGTAACCTCGACCTCATTAACAGGAAGATCAAGTCCATCGCCCTGTGTGTCTCTAAATGTCCTGCTACTGAACTCAAGACATACAGCGACATAAAGCAGTTTGCTCTGAATAATGGTAAGGAAACTGCACAAATGAGAATGTTTTAGAGAAAATATGATCCAGTAAACATTGGGTATTAATAAGATATACAGTACATGGATGCCATAACAATTGCTTGCAGACAGGTTAAATATTGTAACCAAACTAAGAATGTACCTCTTTTTCCCCCCTTGTTGATAGGATCTCATCTCTGCTCCTATGAAATATATCCTACAAAATACACTGGCCATTCAGAAAGATCCACTAAATGTCCCAAACTCCCTGTTTTACCCAGGTAACCAGGCATATCCTTTTTGTATTTCGATATAATTTTCAACTCATGAACAAGAATGTTACAGGAAAAGGGATAACTCCACAGCATCCATATCATCTCTATGTGAAAAGACAATTCATCCTTTTTTCTCTCCATGTCTGTAGTAAGCCTCTCCCACTGTTCCGTCGCTGTGTGCCCCTGGAAGTGGGCTGCTACGCTGAATTCGCCCAGGGATTTGTCGCGTTCGTCAGTGACAACAGCGTGCTTAGCCGGGTCATTTCAGGGGTGATGTCCAGCAAGGAGATCATTATGGGCCTCTGTTTGCTGGCTTTAGGTATAACACACAGTCACATCTGGCTTATACTATGGATGTGGATATTTTTTATATGAATAATGCATTTGATTTCATCTAGAGGTACAACTAACTACTGGCTATGTTTTTTTAATTCTCTGCTGCCCTCCCCTGACGCACAACCGTTTAAGTGCTCATGAGGATTCTTTCGGAAGTTGGAAGCTATTTTTGGTCATTAAAATAACAGGAAATGTCTGAGTGGTTACAGCGGTTGTATTCACTGCCTGCAGGAATTCATTTAAGGTTTACTCTAACAAACAAAAAAAGGCAGAACAGATCCCATATCAGTTTAACCCATTGATGACAGCTGCTGCGCGATGCCACATTGGCTCTCCTGCCTGATGCTGCATCGCGCAGCATTATTACTTTATCTAATTTTCATGGCATTCCCAGCATAGAATGCACTGTCATTGGTTCAAATACACATGAGGTGGGTTTTGTTGATTTTTTTAAGACCACGTGACCACCCAAAAGTTGTGTGGTTTGCCGAAAATCACGTCAATCAAAAAAATTAAAAATTAAAAAATAAAAGAAAATAATAATAAAAATACGCCGGCTATGTCGGCGACAGAACAGTTAGTGGCGTTTGGTGCGCAGAATCAAGGTCTACTATAGACTACTGACGAAAATCACACAACACATTGCATCTATTTATTAACAATATTTAATAATTTTCTAATTCATCTAATTTTGAAGATTTTTAGAAATATTTGTTGGTTTGTAAGCGCTAAGGGAGCATGTTTAAATAAAACCTGTGAACCTTAACTTTTAAATGTATTTTATTTCATGTTTCTATGTGCTACACAGGCTTAGATATTAAGGTTTTGGTAGACTTGACAATTCGTACTATTTTTTCAGAAAACCCTTAGGCATTAAGGACATGCATCCTAGATTGCCATAGTCATCAATGGGTTAAGACATCTTTTGTATCTGGTTTGGGTGGATTGATTGTAAAGGCTACATGAGTCATTGCAGGACGTCTGGACTTTTTCTCATTCGATCACTGTTTAAATGAAACACAAACTCATGTCTTGATTGTTTTTCCTAATTCAGTGTATTTTATATTGGTATATATTATCAAGCAGCATTTTCTCAAACTGATACACTCACAAGATGCCCTGTGTTGTTGTCTTCAGTTCTCTCCCTGATCATGATGGTGGTCATCCGTTACATCTCCAGGGTGCTTGTGTGGATTCTAACCATTCTGGTTATCATCGGCTCGATAGGTACCTTCCAAAGTCAACATACACATTCGAATACCATTACGTCTACGGTTCTTCTAATACATTTTTTTACACTTTTTCAAAATAGCTTCATGATTTATTCTGGTATTCTCGATGGAAAAAAACATGAAATATAACAGACTTGAACTCTTGTCCGCTCTGATCTTTTCCAGGCGGGACGGCCGTCCTGTGGTGGCTCTATGTGGACCACAGGAAGGCCCTTGATAATAAAACCTTATCAGTGTTTGGGAAAGAAGTGGCCGGGGACAACGTGAAGGCCCTGCTCGTGTTTTCAATTGGAGCGACGATTTTCACTGTATGTCTTGAGTGCACGCTTTAAATGTGAATGCATTTGGTAATCTTAAATCACAAGAGAATACTACTACACATGTTTCATTTCAAGGGTCTCCCCAACTACATAAAATACACTAATTTAATTATAAAGGAGGATTCAGTGATTTTGGAGATAGTTAGTTGACAAAATCTGTTTTTGTCAAATGCAGTGAATATCTTCTCACGATCTGCTACCTCTCCATACCTTTTGTGCGCTTAAAAAATCTGGTGTTAATACACAGCCTTGGCTCTGTAAACGTGCATGTTTCTAGCTACGGTGGGCCCTCTTTGTTTACCTACCCTTTGTTTATATTAATCATATTTATTACTTTTTCATGATATGACAGGGAAGGTCTGTTATGTTTCAGTTGAATCCCCCAAATCTAGTTAATTTCATTGATCTTATTGGACCACTGATCTTTGTGTAACACCCCCCCGCTCCCCCTCCAGGTGGTTCTCCTGATAGTGATGTTCATCTTGAGGAAGCGTGTGGCGCTCACCATCGCTCTGTTCCACGTGGCTGGCAAAGTCTTCATCCATCTTCCCCTGCTGGTGCTGCAGCCTGTGTGGACCTTCCTCTCCCTCATGCTCTTCTGGGTCTACTGGATCGCTGTGCTTCTCTTCCTCGGCACTTCAGGTGGGAGCTCCAGTACCGGTTGTTCTCCTGTGTGGATTTCAGTATGGGTGGTGGAAAAAAATTGATTCATGTGAAAATTGCAATTCCGAACTCCTGCGATTTTTAAATCGATTCATAACAAGCCAAAACACTTTATTTTTTTCTATTTTGCTGCCGCTGATAATGTTGGCTTGCCTTAAAATCACATGCATTACAGCTTCACATTGAAATAGACTTAAATTAAGATAAAAAAGACATGGACTTTAATTTGATTTCATGCCATAATGTGCCACAATGCCTCTTAGCACACAGTGGACTGGAGTAGATCCAGACACCCTCTTTTAAACTGAATCCAAAAATCGATTTTGACTCGGGATTAGTTTTGAATCAAATCATGACCCCTGGAATCGGAATCGAATCGAATTGTGGGATTCCAAAAGATTCACGGCCCTAGATTTTAGCCAGCGTTTAAAATTCACATGCCTCAGAATAGCCATCATTGTCAGTGAAGAGCAACGGAGCAGCTTTGATCAACAGATGCATTAGTGGTAGCATTCTCCAAACAAGTAGAATATTAATTTTGTCACTCGTGACATTTTGTTCTCATTTTGGTGGCATGACTAAAACTCCCACATTCGGAATCCGGTGCCAGTCTCGTAATGTGGGAGGAACAACTTCTCTCTTCATCTCCCACTTCTCTTTTCTACAATTTGAGTTTTAATTAAAATCAAGTCGGATTTAAAACAAAAGGGCCAGCCCAAAAAAAGTCAAAACATCTTGTTTCATTTATTTGTCTTTTATTGGGTGTATTATAGTAAGTATCAACATTTAAGTAATCATATAAATGATTAGAACTGCAATTGCACTGACATGAAGGCACTCACAGTGAATTCTGAGTATTGTGGATCACAGAAATTTGTAGAGATACTATGCAGTAGTGACCTGTTGCTTCTCTTGGTTAGTTTAGTTGAATTAAAATAAGTGTGACCTACCCTCCTTCAGAAGTGATAACAATATCGTGTAGCCATGAAAAAGATATAATGATGAAGAAAAAGAGAGAAAGTGTAGTAGTGGATTTATAAAGAATGTTGACAAGGATTTCAGAAAGTTGTACACAGTAAATTTGGGAATTGTGGTCCACTTTACCATGAACAACACCAAATGAAAGAGGGGAATTTTGAGTTTATAAAGAACTGTGTTGACAATAGTAGTCAGTCAGCTACTGTAGGTTGTGTGATGCAGCCATTCCTGACCAATAAATAAAAGCAAGGCAGGTACGGTTTATTTAGCTTTTTTGCAGGTAGGATATTCAAAAATATAACACTGACTTAACTGTAATTCATCTGATCCAAACCAATGCCCTTATCTCCTCACAGGGACCCCTGTTAAAAGCAACACTACAGATTTGGTTGAATATGAAATGCAAGGGCCTCTCCAGTACATGGTGTGGTATCACGCTGTGGGTCTCATCTGGATCAGTGAATTCATTCTCGCCTTCCAGCAGATGACCATCGCTGGAGCCGTGGTCACCTACTACTTCACAAGGTATGAAAAGGGACAGAAAAAAAACCCCTGGAAGGATTCCTATTGTTTCTGCTGTGATTTCTACTTCATAATTCAATAATGTTTTCTCACTGTATCTAAAAGGAATAAGTCCCAGATGCCAGCAGTTCCCATCGTCTCCTCCATGGCACGCACCATCCGCTACCATCTGGGAACGCTGGCCAAAGGCTCCTTCATCATCACGCTTGTTAAGATCCCTCGCCTCATCCTGACATACATCCACAGCCAGCTCAAAGGAAAGGTGAGCTGGGAAATTATGCAAAGTGGATTTTGAAGGGGGGAAAAAAACTCATGGCCTCATGTTGAGCCTCTAAGTGTTATTTTAATGATCAGTTAATTGAAACATTTTATAAAAAATTGTGAATTCCTTTGTTTTTCACAGGAGAACGCCTGTGCTCGCTGCATGTTGAAAACTTGTGTCTGCTGTTTGTGGTGTCTGGAGAAGTGTCTCGCATACTTAAATCAAGTAAGTCAGTTGGAGGTGAAGGAAAAACATTGTGTATTCTGAACATTGGAAAACAAAGATGTCAGTTATTTACCATGTACATGTCGTATGTGAAATCCTTTCAGAATGCTTACGCTGCGACGGCCATCAACAGTACCAGTTTCTGCACCTCTGCCCGGGACGCTTTACTTATTCTGGTAGAGAACGCCCTCAGAGTGACCGCCATCAACACTGTGGGCGACTTTGTCCTCTTCTTGGGAAAGGTACCACACAGATGTGTTTGTGTTAGCTGCATTGTCGACTGAAACAAGTCTTTTTATGCGAGATATTCTCCCCCGAAAACCTAATACTTCTTGTATCTTCACTCTCAGGTGCTTATAGTCTCCTGCACAGCGTTTGCCGGCGTCCTGGCTCTCAACTACCAGAGGGATTACACCGTGTGGGTCCTGCCTCTCCTCATCGTCTGTCTGTTTGCCTTCCTGGTGGCTCACTGCTTCCTGTCTGTCTTTGAGAATGTGGTGGACGTCCTCTTCCTCTGCTTCGCCATCGACTCAAAGTATAATGACGGCAGCCCTGGACGAGAGTACTACATGGACAAGTCCTTAATGGTGAGAGAGCAGTTGGTATAAAAGGAGGGATTCTGATGTTGTAACAACAATTTCTTCAGGGGACATTTTTTCTGACACAATGATTGGAGTTTCCTCATTCCTCGCTGTGCAGTATCGTCCTCTCTTGCATCCCAAAGTATAACATCATCTACTGCAGGCTGTGATATTCACTCCTCCCTCTCATGTTATTCCATGGGCCACTTTGTTTTCGCAACTTTTTTTTTTTTAGGTTTGTATGGAAATCTTAGTGGCGGCGATTATACTGATGACACAAATCTTAATGAACAGGTGGTAAACCTTGAGATGTATGACACGTTTGTCCAGTTGTGAAAATTAGGATAGGAAAGTGTTTTCTATGAGCCCTTTATTTTGAGTTTTTCTATTTTTATTTATTATGTTTATTGTTTTTGTATTAATTGAGGAAATAACGGATTCATACTCTGCCCTAACCCTTTCCAGGAATTTGTTGAGAACAGCAAAAAACTGGGTAATTACAAGCCAGATGATGGAGATGGACGGGAGCTGAAGCCCATGGTGAGTTGGAAATGATTTGTAGTCTTCTAATCAGTATACTGCGTTTGACCTCATTTAGACCAAGTCAGTAAGTCAACCACTACAGTGGGTGCAAATCTAATTATATGCATTTTGTGGACGTTAAAGTGAGTCTTTTTTCATTATCATTTCTTGCAGGCACGTGGAGGGACTCTAGCTTGACCAAGTGTCTGAGCAACTGCAAAAAGGACTGCCACTAAAAATACACATAACCAAAGACTAACTCAATTAGAAAGATAAAAATGCAAATCGTACGGAATCTACTCCTAGTTTTAGAAAACGATGCATTGGGTTTTATTTTATATTTTGAAAAGGAGTGATTGCAAATGTAAAGTTCGACCCTAATTTGTGTTGGTTGTTAATTTGACAGGGTTGGCATTTGTTTCCACTTTTTATAACTGCTTTTGATATTGTATTGCGTTTTAAATAATGTGAAAAAATTAACATGGTTCAACATGTTTTGTTTTGTTTTGTCACATAACTAGTGTTGGCTATAGTTTGGTGTACATTTTGAAATCGATAGCTAACTATGTTTTGTCAAAGGCTGTCAAAGTTGTTTTTATTACTCAAGTTTTATATTTAAATAAATTAAAACACAGAATTGGAATGTTTTGTTATTTTTGTACACATCTATAAAACACTCTAAATAACAGAATAAACATAATCATGTCACATAGAGAGTATCTTTAATAGCCACAGGCCACTTCTCTGAATTTCACATGAGGTTATCAGCATGTACCTGTATCGGTATGCTACACAGCATTCAAACCTGGCGCTACTGTATATCACCCTCTTCTAGTCAGCAGGTGGCAGCAAAGTTGAAAAACACAAACATACATTTTTAAGGCAGTAACGGAAAATTCAAATAGATAGTAGGTAATAGAGTATAATACTAGTTACATATTTTTGTTGAGTCAAGGATATTCTTCTAGCCCGTGTTGAGGACATCACTGTCAAGTCCTTGTTCCTAAATCGAAGAGAGTGCTGACAAAACATTGACAGTAAAAAGTGAGCTGTAGGAGACCTTGAAAATAGAAAAAGTTATAAATGAATGTGAAGAAACATGAAAAGCATCAAGCTGTATCTGATTCTCCAAGCTCCATTTGTTAGTGTAAAAACTCATAGTAAGGATGTCCTACTTATGTAAAGCAGCACAGCTAACAATCTAAAGCTGCATCATTTGAAATATTATTAGAGATAACTGTAGTGCCCTGGTAGTCTAGTGGTTATCGTGCATGCCACATTATTGCTACGTCACAGGTTCAATTCCAGCAGGCGAATTGTGATGCATGTCTCTCAACTAGGCATGGGCCGGTAAGATATTTTGACGGTACGATAACCTTAAGCAAAAATACCACCCTCACAATATCACGGCATTGTGGTTACTGCTCGCAAAAGTGTTCTTTTTGGAATGTCTGGGTAAAAAACAAAAAAGGATTTCCGCCTGAACACAATCTTCTTATTATATTCTGAGCATTAATAAAATTGTATGATAACGATAATTGAATTATTCTAAACAAAATTGATATAAAAATCCTTTTGAAGTGAGCAGCTCAACAAGGATTTTAGAGACATGCTCACTTTCTACACAATTCTCTTCTAGTAAAAGTTATGCAAGAATATTCTGAACATTCATAAACTTGTATGTTAACATGCTGTGCGTTCTAGTACCTAAGAAGTATGGCAGAGATAATGCCGGTATTGTGACCATGACTTTTTCATACCTCGGTATTACCTTGAACTTGTTTATCGTCCCATGCCCACCTCAACTCTCTCCACATGTTTCCTTTCTTGTCTGCCTCTTGACTTTGCAACTATCAAATATAGGCAAACAAGTCTTAAAATATCTACATAGCAAAGTACTATCATATGCCTCCTATACAACACAAAGGATTGAGGCACTGGCATTAACAAAAAGAAGGCAACTTTACTCCAAATGTTTAGCTGTGGAGGATAACCTTTACCACCTGGGGGCAGCAAATCCTGCCAAATGAATGACATTTTCATTTCCAATGGGTTTCCATTCTTAGATGTCATGCCCTTCAAAAATAATTAGAACACAAATGCATTTTAACTTCGTACCAGGGTTAACAAGGTTAGCGTGACCTCAATCCACTTTGGGAAAATAAATGACTGTGCTATTTTAGATTTTCCGTCACTATGGACGTCATTGCATATTTCATGACCTAATTAAGATTTGATTTAGAAAAGATGTAAGCTCAATGAAGTCTATGGTAACTTCTGGGAACAGTGGGGGAAAATGTTAAAACTGAGCTTACAACTCAACCAAATACCATACACACATAATATTCTGCAGTGTTGACAATAGCTTTATTCTTTCCAAGTATCTCTATTTTTCCAACATTTTATACATATGTAATCTCAAAATGTATCGTAAGTTAGACAATTAAAAGCATATGAACACATTTTTCTTTAATAACCTTCATAGTAGTGCTATACAAAGCCAGTTTGGCATTTGGTTTTATACAAGATTCAAATTCACAAGTAAATCTTTAAAACTGTTCTTTTAAAATCTGAAATTTACAAATGAATTATTGAAGATTAACATTTTTTTCCTGACTAGCATGTAGGTAGACTGACCTGCCATGAATCTGATTCCCATAGGATTGTATCAACAACCTACTGATATATAGATTTCTGCCCTCATCCCCTTCCAGTTTCTTTCCAATCCACTATTGACCAGGAACGAACCAAACCACTAAGCAGTTTGAGGTTATTGATGTGAAAGCTCTCTCTGCACACTGCTGTCCGCCTCCATAAAACACAGGAATCCAGATCAAAACAGCTCGATGGCTGAGAGTGAGTCACACCTAAGTGATTTCTGTAGTACTTATAGAACACTAACCATTCCTGGAAGCCCTTTGTCATTGGATAGAAACACGGCAAAACACTTTCTGCTGGAGGCCTCATCAGCAGGAAGTGAATGAATTGGCAGCCTGAAGAGGAATATTCCTTTGTTTTTCTTAATTTAATGATTATTTCACTTAGGTAATTCTGACTCTGATTATGTCACTTATTGTAATAAACATTGCAGACACGTTATTGGCCCAATGACTTTTCACTTCCGATGAAAGCCAAAATGATTAACTTTTTCTGTATTTTGTAGGCCTAGACTGGGATGATTTCATAATATAAATTGTTCCTATGGGCCTATAAATGAGTGCCACTTGCCAGCTCTGAGCCCTTTGTCATGGAGAATTGAAAGTGTATGTGCATTTTATCTACAGTATTTACGGTACAGGATAGGTGCTATATATCATCCTATAGAGTTTTCAGCACAAGCAGTTTATTAAATAATCATCGTTTTTTTGACGGAAGCTCTGAAGCAGGGATTCAATTGGTAAATAGTTTACAACCATTAAACCTGCTCTGTCCTGTTCCTATATGGATGTGGATTGTTTGCGCTGACTCAGGCGCAGTAGCAGGAGCCTGCTAAGTGTGTGTGTGTGTGTGTATATGTGTTAGAGAGTGTATTGACCAATAGTGACTTAACCATTAAGGGGAGCCAAACTGCCTCCTCAGCAGCTTGGCCCTGGATGCTCGGCTTAGGCCTTTTCTATGGTGCTTAAATTTGGCACACAATAGCTGACAATGCTGCTGTAAAACATGTAAACAGTGAGTAAACATGTATTTGAAAAAAAAGAAAAGTAACACAAACTTAGAATAAGGGAAAAGAACACACCCGTGCACAGGTCATGTTAAAAGAAACCTGGACAATTCTATTGGCCGTATGTTTTTTTTTCACTATTTTGATATACCTAGTGTATCATGCCATGTTAAATGCACTCAAAGCACTTAGCATTATTTCAAGTGACGCTTAACTGAGATGGTTGTGTCACTGCTTTATTGAATTCATGTCAATAGCAATGTATTATGTCTCACTACATAACTTAATTTGGTGATTACACCTCAGCCAGCAACACTACTTTATCATGCAGCAGAGTGAAAGTGATTAATTAACCTACATCACCTGTCTTGCACAATATTGCTTATCCAAGAAACCTGATTTCAGAACATCATAAGTGCTTCCTGCAATTTGAGGCATTTCCCATCAGCGCTCAGTCATACGGTCTCCGGCAGATCACCTTTTATAGTTGGACTCTCTCCAGTAACGGGGTCCACTGTTTGGACATCAGATGAGTTCTCACGGCATGTTTTATGGTCAGCATAACAAGGAGAGGAAAAGTGTGAGAAAATGAACATTTTATATTTACCCAGTGACTTCCCTATCTGGAGCTCTTGACAGCTCCTGTTGCCAACGCACGCACGCACACACACACACACACCCACCCCAACAAATGGAACAATACGAATTGTGTTAGTTCCTGCAACCTGCTCACTCTGGGCTTTGTGAAAGAAAGAAAAAGCTGTAGTTCTAGCAAGAAATGGGAAATATACTTTTCCAGGTCAACGATTGTGCCTTTTTTCCATGCACTTTACTCATTTGGTGTGTTAAATGTGTTTGGCTCCACATGTGTTCACGTGTGCTTGTGTGCCGTGTGTGTGTGCAAGCATGTCATGGGCAGGTGTGACGACTGCTCATAAAATATTCACCTGTTTCTTCTCCTACATAATGCAGTAATGTTCCTGCACACAAAACTCATTGCCTACAAAAGTACTTGCATTTTAATGCTCCTGACCATTGTCAGCTTGCTCCAGTCCCCTAAAAATTAGTTCAAATTGATACATACTATCAACTTCCCCTAATGGCAGGTTGTTGTGTAATTTCATCTTAACAGTTTTTCCCACCCTCAACAACAGCTGTATACCTTAAAATGGAGGGCGGTATGGACTAGTGTTTACCCAGTTCCTCCATAAAATTAAACACCCTTAACTTTTAGCACACAGCTTGTCTTAGCTTCTCCTAAATAAACCCATAAAAAGAGAACAGAAACAATGAACATGGAACAGAAACATGGTCACACAGGAACAGCTGTTTGCCGTGATGCGGTCATGTCTGTCCTCAAAGTAACACTCGTGACGACGCCATCAAGCCAACATTGGTCAATATAGCTTTTATTTCAGCAAATCATACATACACTGTAAAAAAATGCATATGTATCATAACCTTTAAAACACTATCAGAGCTGTGATGACAGTGTGTGATTGGTTGTGAAGTGGCTACAGTGTCTGAGGTCATCAAAATGATTTGCATGTCATCACACTCATGAAACGGCACACTTTGAGACGGAAATGATTTTCCAGCTCAGGAAGTGAATTGAAATTCCAAGTTAAAAGGAATGAGGGTAGCAAAAAACAAAAAAAAAAAGAATAAAGAACGATTGGAGTAGATGGCACTTTTCAGGTCTCAACATGGAATTTCAACAGATGTTTGATTCAAAATGACGCCCGACGGCAGATATATAGTTTTAAAATTAACATATGAGTTCAGCAAATCCCAGGTATGCATAAGCAGTCACAGACATTTGCAAGTATACAAAACTCTGGGATCAGTTACGGTTTTTAAACCCTGACAGATATATGCAAGTAGTTAGAGCAGATCCGGTACAAATCAAGCTTTCTGAAACAAAGTAAAAGCAAACAATTGCAGGATGATCATCTTTTTTTTCATATAAAGCTGTCTAAACCAAAGCCTCTCTATAGTCAGTGTACTAATATATAAACAGTTTTCAAATCCAGCAGAATTTAAGTGTTTTTATGCCTTAACTGCTAAGTAGATCTGTGCTTCTCTACATTCTAGCTATCCTATGAAACAAATCAAAAGATCTGAAATATGGCCTATATTACACCATCATAAGAGAGACCCAAAAACACAAGCCATACCAAAAACTCAGCCGTGTCCGAGCTTGACAGTGAAGCCACTCTTATGCAGCGTTAAGTCGGTCCAGTTAAGCATGCGTCTCCAACCATTATCACCTCCTGTCCTCACCAGGAAAAGGCACACCTTACCCTTTACCCCCCTGCCAGAAATTTTTAACAGGTCTGCACTGCTCTGTGGTTTTAATCACTGTGCAACAGATTCATCCCATTCTGTTCTCAAATCGCGTTAAATCCGAGACTCCTATCTGAACATTTCTACAACATCAACTACTCCTTTTCCTCGGGAGCTGACGCGATGTGAGCCGCACTGACTCACTGACATATTTAAAGGTCAGCAAACACTTTTATCACAGAGTCCAGGCTCAAGCCGCTTACAACTACGCAAGTGCAGTTTCATCTGTACACGCTTGAGGGGACTTTTCACCCCCAGAGCTGCTTTACATTTTGGAGTTCCACAAAGGCTTAGCCTGTGCTTCTGCAGGCTGAAACAACATCACACAGTATTATACATGCTATGACAAATCTTTTTCATCTTCTATATTCATCATACAATGGATTAGAAAAATAGATAATAATAATAATAACATTTCCCCCCCAAACACCACCGGCCAAGCAGTAATTTGTCTTTCCTCGTCGAGGAGCCTTTGAGATGATTTAACTTGATTCGAGTCTCTGTGAAAACAAGATGTCGGTTCTGATTGTTATCCAATTACCAAACAGTTTTTCTCTTTTCTTTTTTGCCTTAATTCTCCTTATAAAGCATGTCCAACTCTTATCTTGTTTTCCACACATTTTAAAGTCACAGTTACAAATCAAGATCAAACGAAACCTAAAGAGTGCAATATTCTCTTATCTACATAATCAACATCCCACCTATACACAGGAACATATGATAAGGAGTAAATGGGTGGGAAGGATGGGGGGCGGGGGAGGAAGAGGGAATGAAGTAGGGGAAATCTCATTAACATTGATGCCTTAGGCATCAACACACTCAGGCATCAGGGTGCTGCACAGGGACAGGACACACTTAAAGACATGGACTGTCCAACGAAAGGGAGAGGTCTTTGCACACGTCAACCAAATCCAATGCACTGGATTGGTTGCCTATAAGTCCTTGTCATGTTCTCTGGTTGGTGGACACAGAAGTGAACAAGTGCCATTAACCACTCATATGTTTGTACTTAGAGAGGAATCATAAACGTTTGTCAGGAATATTCTTTTTCTTTTTTTTCTCCTTATTTAGTTTTACTAATGAACAAACAATACACAGAGAGTAGTCCATAGGCTGTTAGTAGTACGATAACGAATCTGCCTGGGGGGAGTCACCTAGAAACGTGCAGTTTGACCAAACAAACAAGTTTTCTCTTTTTAATTTTTTTTGTTGTTTTTGTTTTGTTTTCTATGTTTGAAGATTACGACAGGTATTCGTCGTTCACGTCATCGTCATCCTCGTCTTCATCGTCCTCGTCATCCATCCCGGCCTGGTCCTTCAGCACAAAGGAGTCTTCATCATCCTCAGTTAACAGCGAGTCTCCGCTGCCCAGGTCTCCAGAAGACTCCAAAATCACGCCTAGAAAAACAGAGAAGGAAAATAAATCTTACGGTTAACAGAGAAATAAGTGATATTTTTTTTAATATACATGTAAAATCACTCTATATTCATACAGCAATCACTTGAACAGTATGCACAGTTCATAATACAGGTCTCCCAGTCATTCAGCTGTGCAGTAATTGATACAATTTCGAGTATCCCGCTCGTTTTTATCCGATAAGGAGACAGAGCGCTATAAAGAAGCGGGTCTCTGTGCCCACGAACGATGACTCGCTGCTTTCCATCGAAACACTATCTGACTAAGACGGCTGCTAGTTCATCTGGTGGTGAGGTAAGGACGAGGGAGGGGACTTCTAACTGCAGTCACTGACAGGATGTTAGCTAAAAGGACCATATCACTTACTCTTCTTAACTGCAAATCACGCGGTTTCGTAATTTGCAGTTCTCGTACACAAAAACAATAACCTGACACTCCATTCTCCTCAGAGTGTTTTGCTTACCGCAGTTTGCAGGGCCATGGGTACGTGAGCTAGCCACCTCGTTACCATAGTGATCCACGCACCAGCACTGTCCGCTGCTGCTGTGACACTGGTGGGCCCTGTAGTAACCGTCCTCATCACAGGATGGCAGATACTGACCTACACACACACACAAGACAAAACACACAGACGCATACAATGAGTTAGGGTGTCTGTGTATTTGTGCTATTGTGTGTGTTGGAGTATGTGTGTGTGTGTGTGTCTCACCAAGCAGTTTCTTGCCCGCTTGCTTTCTGTTGATACTGGACAGCTCTGCTTTACAAGGGGAATCTGAAAAGCAGAGAACAAGTGACCTCTGGTGACAAACTGCACAAGTCTGCTTTTCTGGAAATGCATCTGTTTGGGGGGAAATGTTGCTTTCTTTGTCCACTCTTTTGTTCTCATTGTGCTGTTTGTCATCCCGCCGTCTTTCCTGTAAATGCTCTTTCTTTATGACCAAAAAGCTAATAGCATAGCTCACATGATAGATTTTTTAATGCAACATATTGTGTTGATTTGTTTTCCATTCTATTGTATTTTTTTTCCAGAGTACAGTAATGGTTTCTGCTACATTTCAAGCACGGATATGCCATTCGGATTGAACAGAAGGTGCCTATTAATTATTTGTCCGTAAAAGTTAGTTTATTAATATAAAAAAGGAAAATGGCTACAAAAATGTACCAAGGGGCAGTGGACACGAGCCATCATACAGGGTTATAAACAAAACTGTTGTATGAAATCGGAATTTCACTTCCAATGTCTGAAGCTGGATGGCAGCTGTGTTTTCACGTATATGCGGCTGTGAATAGATTGTAAATGTCTGTATTTCTGCATGTGAGTGCATTGAGGTATCGTACCTGTGTACCTCTGGAAGCATGTACACCACTCTGAGCTGCTTATGACTTTGTTGGTGTGAGTATCACAGGACTTGAAGAAGGCATCAGAACACGGCTCGTTCCTGTCCACGTAGAGGCTCTTGATCTCTGATTGGTCCAGCTGGAGGTCAAAGTTTGTGTCCAGCCGGGAGAACATCCAGCCCAGAGGGTCCTTACAAATAGGCGATGCCCCCACCTCAAACTCTGCAGGGGAAACGGGTTAGATACAATGAGAGAAGGTGGATGATGCCAGCCAGGTATCTCAAACGAATGAATGTGATGTATTTCTGCACTGTTACTGCCACGTGACTCACTGTTCTTCTCTGGCTTCTGGAGCTTGACCCTCTTGTGGTTTCCGTTCTCATGCAGAACCCTGAACCAGTCCCTCAGACGACTCACCACCTCCTTCAGGTCCAAGTCGGTGCACACTGAGGAACAATAACGCAATGATAAGTGATGATAAAATGATGCTCCACCGACCCCCTATACACCCCCTTGTGGAGATGAAAAGACAGAGTCAGCTGAAGCACAGCTGCCCGGAAACTTGTAGGTACCTTAGACGGACAGAAGGGCTTGAGCTCTGTCAGGAAGGGACTTGGACAAACACTTTTTTATTAAAGGTGGAGTCAGTGATTCTGGAGAATAAGTTTTGTCAAAATCAGCGAATCTCTCCTCACAATCAGCTACCTGTACATACATGTGCTTATATCAACTCCAAAAAACAAAACAAACATACAGTATGGATAGGTAGCTGATGAAATCAGATATTCACTGATTTTGACAAAAAGGGATTTTGAAATCAAGCATTCTCCAGAATCGCTGACTGCACCTTCAAAGAGAATGTACTGCTTCTCATGCAAAGTATACCGTCAAACACATTATACCTTTCTTCTCTGCAGAGCTCTGCTCAAACTGAGTGGGGCAGGGACACATGCCGGGACAATTCACAGCGATCTTCTTCCCTGTGATGCATGCCTGGTAGTCCAGCTTACACTGAGCGACAGAGACAGACACAGAGGGGACGAGACAGCAGAGGAAATAAAGTCAGGATGAGTCTGTCAACTAGAGGAAATCTACCCAGTGTGTTCCCAGAGGTCTCTATTATGGCCGAAAGGAGAGCCGGTGGTGTGTGAATGCGTGCAACGGTTACCTTGGTGGAGTAGGTGTGGCCGTCAGTTCCACAAACAGGGGAGGGGTGAACCACCGGGCAGGGTTTGCACTTTGACCCAGGACTCTGGTACAAACTAGCATCTTTGAAGCTAAAGAGAAAATTCACAAAAAGACAGAATTTATTAAAAAAAAACACACACTAAATATCTGACTCCATGCATGAGGAAATATTTCAAAAGATGTGAATTAAGACACTGTCTCCATCACAATGCACCATTTATCTTCCCTGCTTTATCCACAAGAAATCTTTTTCTTAGCATTTTGTATCCGTCATGTATAGTTTCTTGTTCCGACATCAGTTTCAGAGTCGAGACCAGGATTAGGATTTCTGTGCGATTATTTTCTGATTTGTTGTAGTGGTAATAAATTGCGTTGTTGCTTAGAAAGAGAAATGAGGTCAGTACGGCGTTGCTGTCCTCTGTCCTGTCTGCAGTGTCCCAGACAGACAAACACACACACACACACACACACACGTACAAAGCCCATTCAAATCGTTTGGCAGGACTTTGTGTCCGTACGGCGGTGCCAGTGCTCGGGTAATTGGACTAAAAAGTAATGTCACACAATCGTCACAAGAGAGCCGGGCAACCAGTAGACAAGCCGGCACAAAAGGGAAAGAAAGGAAACTAGCCACTGCTTTGGGAAAACACAAGGTTGAAGAAAAGAGATGGCAAGTTAAAACGATATTTGATTTGCTTGAAATCCATGGTCAATTTGTGTTTCATTTCTGGCATTTTCACAGAAAAAAACAAACGTCTGAATGCCAATTTGAGTGGAGAGCTTTGAAAATGCCAGCCGTTCTTTACCTGACTCTCCTCTGGCTGACACAGTTGGCGGTCTTGGAATCCTCGGCCACGCACACCTTGTGGCGACTGCATTTGACCTTGAGACAGGGGTCTTTGGCTGGATCGAGGCCTAAAGAACACAAAACAGAGAGAGAAACAGAGAACTCTTTTTAGTGTAGCATATACATGTGTATTGAATATGTGTGTGCAAGGCAAACACAGCCTCTCTTATTTAAAGAGCTTATTAGAATGACTAAAACATAAACAGAGAGAAAATCTCACTTCTCTTTCTTTGAAATCCAAGTTCCTGATCTTGGATTTCAATGACTATATTATACAAAATTATAGATTCAAGCTACAGTATGTGGGCAGCTGTTAAAGATCTGTGTGTGTGTGTGTGTGTGTGTGTGTGTGTGTGTGTGTGTGTGTGTGTGTGTGTGTGTGTGTGTGTGTGTGTGTGTGTGTGTGTGTATGTATGTGTTTGTGTATATGTATGTGTATGTGTTAATTCTAGCCACTGTCTGTTCACTCACAGTATAGTGGGAATGTCTCTCTAACGCTGGACCTAAAGCCATAATACCGTTAAGTGCCCTTACAGCTAAACACAGATGGAACTAGTTATATAGAGGCTACTTCTGACCTTACATCAGCCTGCCCAGAATCAGACTTTCATGTATTCTGCTCTCGCTGAGATCCTCAAACTGATCTGTAAACAGTTCCCACAGCTAAAGGGGGGTGGGTGGGGGCTCTGGCTGTTACAGAGAGAGCTGTATTTAGATCTGAATCTCTTGCTGAGGGTGCGATCTTTGTCGGTGGACAAACCTGCTGTCCCTGACTGCTTGTCAGCCTTCAGCCTGGCACCTATGTGTGGGATCTGAGGCCCCCGGCTGATCTCAGAACAGTTTGTGAATGACCTCCCCTCTAAAGAACCTTACTGTAATCCCTGAGCAGCTTTGCCAGATTATCCAGCCTCCATCCTCCAACGAACGTCTAATGCTATTGTTTCCCTGACATGCCTGTGTGTGTGTGTGTGTGTGTGTGTGTGTGTGTATGTGTGTGTGTGTGTGTGTGTGTGTGTGTGTGTGTGTTTGTGTGGACGCATGCATGTGAGTGGGTTTGAGGGATACAGTGATAAGTGAGAGTGAATTTCCTGGTGTGCCCGGATGTGCGCATGAGAAAAAACACACATTCCTACATGAGAGCACCAACAAGTTAAAGTGGCATTAATGTCAAAATCTTTCCAGTGAAAGTTAAACAGAAGAAGAGGTCATGAGTTGTTGACTGTCCCTTCCTCACTGCTACTAAATCTTGTTACAGTACGTCTACAGAGTCACAGGGCTGATGCCACTTTGTGTCATCATGTTCCCAGAGACACAATGTTTCCGAGGGACTAAGCTGCAGGAAATAGACTGAATTCAACTGACAAAAGTTATGGTTTCACAAAAGTAAATCTAATATAAACCCTGTAAGGTTGTATTTTGCTGTTTGTCTGTCTGTTAGCAATAGCAGGATATTTCCAAAAAAAACATTTTAATGACATTTGGCGGAAAGTTAGGCCATGTCATTTTTTAATAACAGAAGGTAGACAAAATGTTACTGTTTTCTAAATCACTCCTGAACTAAATAGTATCCTGGGTTTGTTGGATTAAGTTAAATTATTCTGTCATACAGTCTTCGCCAAATGTGATACTTCATTAATACTATCAGTGGCCATAACTCAGCAAAAATAGCTTTTGATTATTTAATTAAATATTTGTATTAATTTTAAGTTTATTCTCCTTGACAATCATTAGCCAATGCGCATGATTGTTTATCACTGTCTAAACACTGATGTAGATCCATATCCACAAATTAAACATTTGAATTAAAAATCTTTTATTAATAAATTGCTAATTTAAAGATGTGTTCAGGTTTTGAGGAGGTGTGAGTTGTCTTCTGTCCTTTCTGGTGTTTTTTCTTTGTTTTGTTTTATCCCAAAGAGGTCATGAGTTGTTGACTGTCCCTTCCTCAAACCCAAACCAGCAGCACAAGAACTCACAACTCTCTTCCTCACACCCACCTTGATCAAAGGGCTTGGACGGCGTCCATGTTCCAGGCTCCTGAAACAAGAAAAACCAATACACAAAATCATAAAAAAATACTATTCATATGACATCTATATTAAATAATAGATTGCAAATGCAAGACTATTAAGGTGTCATACAAACCTCCACTTCCTTTAGGAGAAAGCATTTTAGAGAGAGAGAATGAGAAATTAATTTGAATTAGGTTTCTTTATTAGCGGAAACTTTGCATGATGAAATAAAGGAATGGAAGTCTGGGAAAAACACCAACACACTATCAAGTACACACAAGTGGAGCATGCATCTATGTATGCGAGATAAGGTCAATGTTATGACAGCCCGTGTGTGTGTGTGTGTGTGTGTGTGTGTGTGTGTGTGTGCGCAGCACTGCACGGACGTGTGCTGCTCACCATACTCCCTTATTTCACCTAACACCAAATTTTGTTTATATAACAAATGTGGCATATGTACTCACAACAGAGGGAAAATAACAAATCACCGAACAGGCTGAACAGTTTGAAGATATGAAAGGATTACTTAAAGGTCACATATTATGCTAAATGCACTTTTTAAATGTGTTCTAACATATCCATGGGTCCACGGTGTGCCTAGAGACTGCCAAAATATTAAGAAAAATAACAATCTCTCCTGTTCTCACTCTCCCCCTTTCTGAAACCCCCACCCCTCCCCCCCAATATACTCCAGTCAGAATTTTCCCCTTTTCTGACCTCACAAACTGGAAAGCCAGAAGCTTCCATTGTGCAGCCCACACCCCTATTTCTTATTGGTCGACTCCACGGCCCTGACAGACAGAGGGCGAGGCGTATCTGGCTTCGCTTCCGGACAGGGGGCGGGGGCAGCTCAAAGATTGTATATTTACGAGGGGAGCTGCAGCTCTTTTTAAAAAATAGGCCATTGTGAGATTAGCTGAACTTCAGCATAGCACAATACATTATCTGAAAGTTTTTTTCAGCAAACAATTAAAGAACAACGTATTAGGGACCACTAAGACCTTATAATATGGTGTATAATAGTAACGAAAAGTGTATAATATGGGAGCTTTACATTTTTCAGCATTCAGCTTAAGGTGATGAAAAGTTTAATTTGAGTAGATTGCATTTAATGACTTTAACAGTCTTTTTTGGGGGGCTCATACTTTCTGAGGTACAGTTAGGTGTATAACGTCAGGCTTAGGTATAAATTATTATCAGCTGGTTAAAATTTGCATCGCAGAGCAGAAATACCTAACTTTACCTCTTTGAAACCTAATTCACTGTAAGATGCTTCACATTGACTAACGTCTTCTTTGAAATAAAAGCTTGGTTTAACATCAAATTTTGTCCTTGAAGGTTGTTGATGGGGGTAGAGCTGCAACGATTAATCGACGAATCGATTATTAATCGATTATTAAAATAATCGCCAACTATTTTGATAATCGATTAATCGTTTTGAGTAATTTTTTAATAAAACATTTCCAAATTCTCTGATTTCAGCTTCTCAAATGTGAATATTTCTGGTTTCTTTAATCCTATTATGACAGTAAACTGAAATATCTGTGTTTTTTGGACATAACAATACATTTGAGGACGTCAACATGGGCTGTGGAAAATTGATCAACATTTTTCACCATTTTCTGACATTTTACAGACCAAAACACTAATCGATTAATAATCGATTAATCGAGAAAATAATCGACAGATTAATCGATTATCAAAATAATCGTTAGTTCCAGCCCTAGATGGGGGTAACATTTTCTCCAATGAATCCATTTATCTAACTCTAAACCACATTGCAGCTTTAGATTGGACTTTAAATATAACAACCAATGAAAACTCATTGAATCAAAAGCTGAATCATCACCAAAATACAATACAGAGACTACCTGGGAAAATGTGATATGTGGGAAAACTTTAAGAGCTATTATATAGAGAAAGCCTACTGCATTGTCAAAAAAAAATGTTATCATATGAATAATTAATAATATTAATTCCTATATAAAACATGTGCTTTACTCTTTCCCAAAATGAGATATAGTCAAATGGTTTAATCCGTTGCCGGTGGATGTGTTTCAGCTGTCTGAATAGGGATCGCATGGAGGTGAATGATTTGCCTGCTTTTAATAGATGGCCAAGAGGGAGACACACCCAGGGGGTGCTGGCTTAGGAAGCAAATGTAAAAGGAGCTTAAGAAGTAGTGAGCTGGGTGATGTCATCCGTCCATTTGCTCTCACTTCTGTCTATGGGCATTTATTAAGACCGCCACACTGTGTTCTCACTCATTCTGTCAGAATGATAACCTGTTCCCGTTATCACACCCTTCTTCTTTCTCATACACTTCACTCTCTCTCTCTCTCTCTCTCTCTCTCTCTCACACACATACACACACACTCTCTCTCACAGACACACTGGGTTTTTGCCACTGACGAACCTATTCTCCTGAGTTGCAGTGCAATGTATGAAGAGAGCAAATATCAGGGCAAATCCAAATGTTCACAATTCCAGACAATTTAAACAGGTCCATGGTAAAAGATAAGAATGATGAATTGGCGTATAGGTACTGTAAGTAAGTACAGCATGAAATCTGAAGTACAGATGTACATCAATAAATCTATCAAATCAAATCAATAAGTAATCTGATGAAATGCTTCTATACTATTCTTCTATACTAAAAATACAATTTCTATACAATTTCAAATTATATATATTTACCTGCTAAAGTTACTTATAATACAACTGCTGTTCCTTTTACTAGTTTATAAATGTATTGTTATTATCATAATACTGCTGTAAACTGCACACCCTTATGTTTGGCACAGAGTGATTTATTGTCATTCAGAAATCAAAATAGTCTCTCTCTCTCTTTCTCTTCTGTCTCTCTGTGAATGTGTGTGTGCGTGTGTGCTTGTGTGTGTGTGTGTGTGTGTGTGTGTGTGTGTGTGACTATTTGCCAAAACAAATAGGAAGGGAGGGAAATAGGAAACATCTAATCAGCAAAAATTCTACCATGTGTGTGTTTTATCCGCCCAATAAAAGCCCCATGTTGTACATTAGCACAATCTAATGTGCAAGTCTCCACCGATATGATGTTTAAATGTAATCAAAAAATTTCAATTTAGCACAGTTTTCACTGGTGTATGGTTCAATCAGTTTTGTGGCCGCACAGTAGTTTGTGCATATGGCATTTCTTATGGAGATGGTCAAGTGTACTTCATCCATCAAAAGGCAACACAGTGACAGCTGCCGTACTAGTAAAGTAGTAATGTTGACAGTACCAAGTTCAATGTTTCAATACTTGCCAGGCAATAGGTGAATGTGGGAGTTTGGGTAGGTTGAGAGGAGTTCTAAAAAAGTCAATGAGGGTTTTTCCAGCATATTCATAAAGATGCAGTTATACAGTGAGTGCACCATACAGCACTGTAGGGGAGTGTGGCGTGAGTTGTGCCACTTTTTAACTCAAAGTGACTTTAAAGTGAGGCATTCTAAAGCTTAATGTGGAGATCTATGTGTCTCTTTTCCTTCAAAAAGCATGACTTTAACCATTAGGCAGTCTCCGTCTGCCTCACTTCCTCACACTCTGAAAGATGAACAGGGTCAACGTGCCTTTTCTCAGCTCTCATTAATTTCTCCATCTTGTCCTTCCATGCCAGCCTTCTCTGACCCTCTCCATCTTCCCTAGAGGCTCTCCATTATTCATTCTACCACTTCTCCCTTCCTTCCACTTCTGTAAAAGATCCATGTTGCAATAAGAGAAAAATGATTTCAGAATTCAATCACTCTCGTCATCTTCATATCAAAAGGCTGCACATGCAGAAAGCTTAGCAACAAAGATAAAGCCAAATTGTGAGGTACTTTCAGTTTCTGTTTGGGGATGGTTCCCCTCTGGCACTTCCGACCATGGAGACTGAATAATGAGAACATTGCATTATGGGGGCCAGGCCCTCTCTAGACCAGTCAAGACAACAAAAGTGCTCGCGGTCTGATTCCTTAATGGAACGCACACGCAGAAATATGCCGGAAAAAAAACTCCAGTCAGATGCACGTCACCGCGCACACACACACACACACACACACACACACACACACACACACACACACACAGACACGCACGCACGCACGCACGCTCGCACACACACACACAGCTGTATACAAGAATAACTTATGACCACTACACTGGTGGTGCCAGAATATGTCAGCACTACAAAACATCAAATAACTGGATGAGTGCACATTGCAGCACATTCAACCACTTTCCAAAAACCACAGAAAACCCAAAAATTCAACAATAGGTCTCTAATAGCCTCCTGAGTGTACACTAAAAATAGCAAACTTTCAATATATCTCTTTATCGCTTTCCACCTATATTCTTCTCTCTCCCTTACAGTTATTACAGTCTTCATGTGCACAATTGTACTCGTATTCCGCTATGTTGTCTCACATCTTAATGTCCTATTGTGCATACGATGTTATGCAACATTTGCGTATCTGATACGTTTCTTCTGACAAACATCCTTTCTCAGCTTTACTTAATATTTTTCTGGCTACTGGCTACTTGCTGCCCTATACCCTAACTTCCAACAGGAGAAATATCTGAATGTTTTTCACCATGCTGGCTCGGCTTGTCTTGCTCAAGCTTGTCGCATGCATGCACGCACGCACAGACGCACACACAAATACACGCTGAGGTGCTTTGAAGTGGAAAAGGCCTCAAGCTCTTGAACCTCCCCTACATCATTCACCCTCCACAACACAAACAACACAGGACGGGCGTGCACAGTGAAAACACACAAAGAGAGCGAGAGAGTTGAGGAGAGGAGAGGATGGAAAGGTGCTATTTGCTCTAACGAGGTCTTGTACAAACAACATGTTAAATCACTCCTATACCCCACAATTAAGCGCTAGCTCTTGATCACGCATCTCTCATTGTGTTGTCCCCCTCCCCTCCCCCCGCTCATTGTTAAAGCTATCTTCTTCCTCAGCTTATCTCATTACTCTGTGGCGGTGCTGAGCGCTGGCCAAGGCCCAGTAAGCGGAGCAGAATGTCTAAATAAAATGAGATGGCACCGTTGCCACAGAGAGAGAGAGAGAGCCTCAGGCCTCTCCAGCCACCCTACAAGGACTTGTTCAAGATCCCTATCTAGTGCACTTAACAGGAGACCCACTTAAGGCTGCTGCTGAAAGATGAAAGCGGCAGCAGATGACTAAAACTGTCAAATTGAAATCACAGAAAAAGCAAAGTTTGGCACGGAATAGCAGCACATTAAAATCTCGGAGAGAAAGGAAAAAGGTGTTATTATCAATTTTGTGCTTATTTGATTTTAGGATTAAGATAGCTCTAACATCTTTGAGTGCAACTACTTAAACTTCTGTAAACCACCGACATGATTAATAATCACGTTATAGATTGGTCTTAAAGTCAACAGGATTGGGACGATAAATTGTTGTGCAACATGCAAATGTGAGAAATACGTTAGCAAGTGAAGACTATATGTGCAAATCTGTTGCTAGGAAACATCTGTCGCTCTGTCCAATCAAAAGCAATGTCAACAGGAAGCTAGTAGCATCCCAAAGCTTGATATGACTTCCACAACAACAACCTTGACATACTATGTGGTTATTGGCATACTTTGTTTTATTTTTAAATGCATGCATTATCAAATGTGTTTCATGGTTATACAAATTAATGCAATTGACAGGGTAAAGTAACTGACATAATTTGTTGAATTGGGTTATTGACAGTGACTTGTAATTTGAGCAATGTTATGATGTTTTTTTTTAGGTTAGCCTGTTGCTGTTTTAATGTTGTGATGCATAAATATAAGTAAAATCTACATAGTTACATTATCTAGCTGTTCAGGCAGTGCAGTTTGTGTCATGACAAACAATTGCAGCTTTCCTGTGCCAAATGGCCCCTCAAGCTGTAACCTCTATACAGTGTATGTATAGAGTAGTTGACAATAGAGTGCCAGCAATGGGATGCTTGCATTTAATAATGTGTGACTGTAGCCTACCAATCAGATTGGCATATGTTCTAACTACTGTGCACCTAGACAAGGACTGGATTCATTTAGAAATCCATTCTTATTTGGTGTGAAAATATTGTCTAGAATATCTGTGTTTGTACCACACCACTAGCTGAAACCCACATGCCAAATACGTACAAACAAATACCAATTAGAGCCTAACAAAAGGTGTAACAAACTACACATAGTGGTGTCACAAGTCTAATTGGCAACAAAAACACACAGAGAAAGGTGAGTGTGTTTGCCAGGAGTGTTTCTTTTGCTTTTCAGTATTTCAGTCCCTTTGACGACGCTGATCAATTCTTATGTGAAATAATGTAAAAAATACATATATAAAAAAATGTGAATCTACAATGCGAATGCAGCAATCTGTGAAACAACACTAAAACAGGAAATGAAAGTCATGCACATATACTGTATAGAGCAGATCATTCTTCTGTGCTCCAGCCCTGTCTCTAATGCCTCAGCCTCAAGGTTAAAACACAGACATGAATGCACACAGAGCCTTCACTTCAACCGTCAATCACTCTGCTCTCTTTCATCTTTCCATTCCACTCTCATCACCCTGTCCCTCCCCTCTCAGGTAACTATCTAAAGGAGTTTGGACAGTCCTAAGTAGCACAGCACATTGACACCCTATTTGCATAACATCCTGACCTGAAGTGTATCACATGGGTCCACCTGAGCCGTGTGGGATCACATGCTTAACGTGCAGTCAGAGATAGGAAAAGACTGTTGCAAGTCAAATACAAAACATACACAAATGGGTATAAAACAGACAGCACTTGCCCTTATACTTTGAACATTCAAAATAATGCTGCTCCTTCTTTTTTCTCTCTCCCTCTCTCTTTCTGAAATCAAATATATCGAGGACTGGCAGTGAAACCACTCATAAAAGCTGATTTGAGTGACACATGTATTTTCTCTGGTGCATTATGTTAACCCTGTTGTTTTCTTGTCAGTCGAAGCAGAGCTCCTAAACAAAAATCCCCTTTTCTCATAATGTATGTGTGCGACGCTTGCCATGATTATTTTAGTGTCTGTAATTGTATGTGTGTGTGTGTGTGTGTGTGTGTGTGTGTGTGTGTGTGTGTGTGTATGTGTTTGAGTGAGTCAGCGCAAGTGCAAGCGTGTACAAATCACTTCTGCTTGTGTGGACCCATTCATTGCAAACTGTGACTAGAGGCTGGATATATCCTCAAACAAATATAATCCACCTGAAGCCTACATGGCATGTTTATGATATTATACATTATTATACTTACTTATGTAATTTCAGAAATCAACACCCAATCAATAGTGATTACCAATTTCTATCTATTGCCGATTATATTTCACTACCACTAAAACATCTTCATGTGTTGAACAACACCTGAACAACAAGTGTAAGTGTCACTTTTGTCAAAATACTGCATTACCTTCACAGATACTGTATTTCTATGCAGCAACATGGCCTGGGGCATGTCCAGGTTCGAGGTAGTGTAGATACAGTATCTGAGACTTAGCCCTGAAATCTTAAATGAGGTTACACACCTTATTCATAATAACATTTGCATTATAAATGAATGCTACTCAAATATGGTAATATAATTATTACTTCAAACAAACAGTGAAAGGTTCAGTAAGCGGAATGTTCAGTTTAGCTAACTTCCTGTCAGTGACTGCAGTTAGCAGTCCCCTCCCTCGTCCCCACATCAACACATTAATGCACTGCGGTCTTCAAGCAGCGAGTTATCTAGCATCATCTCAGATCCGTAAGTGTGATAAAAAATTATAAAAAACCATCAAAACACACATTGTGAAGGATTTTTACCTTCTCCGCCATTGTAGACGCATACACATTAAACCATCTGTCGCGTTGCTCACCGGCAGTGAGACGGGTGCCGGTTTGTAGGGTTCTCTCTTCTGATTGGTTATTAGTAGTGGGATCCCCGAAAAGTTTATTTGCCGATTACATGCAGAGCGAGTTACTGAGAGATCGGCTTTATGAAACGCGCACACTAAGTTATCACTGCATGAATAAAGAGCGATTTAACACTTATATTGACATAGGCCTAAATAAATCGCATACTTCACCTTTAACTGTCAGAAAACAACTTTCACAGCTTTAAACATACAGTGTTGGTATATGAAACTAATAAAACAAATCAGAATGAAAAGAAAAGAAGCCACCTCGCCAAAATTATAACAATTACAATTTACATTGGTCAAATGTTTTGGCAAACACAACTAAAGAGTCCATCCGGCTTTGGACAAACATTCAAGCAAGTCTGTATTTGAAGTTCGAGCTAACCTGTAGGATATGGACAGGAATCGTTGCTATTCAGGATGGATCTGATTAAGGTGGTCTGAAGGTTGAACAACTGCCTGCCCAATCATAACCAGGGCTAATTTGGCTTACTCACACATTTAAATATCCAGAAGCTGCTATCTCAAATACTGTTTGTGCTTATAGTCAGTCTGCACATTCATGGAAACCATCTGGAAAGATGCAAGGCTTTGCTGAAAACATCCGGGGCTTAAGCCTCGTGAACCAGCTGCACGATCAGAGGCTAACCTATGCACAATGGCAATCGGCTGCAGCACTGACACAGTGTTGACGTGAAGGTGCTCGCAATAATAACCATATAAACTCAAATACAATCTACACTGCTTGAGAGAGAGAGAGAGAGAGAGAGAGAGAGAGAGAGAGAGAGAGAGAGAGAGAGAGAGAGAGAGAGGAGACCAGTGGAACACTGCTGTCACAGAGCCACTGAGAAACAGTGAAATATTCCCACATGGACTCAGTGTGACTGTGAGTTGACAGTGGACGAGCTCCAATTTGTAGACTGCCATTGTGGTAATATGCTGTTATATTCCCAATTGGGACGTGTGGTATTGTTGTAATATTGTTACACACACACACGCACGCACGCACGCACACACACACACACGCACACACACACACACACACACACACACAAACACACACAGCCATGTGTTTGATGCCTTAAGAACATAATAACCTGAAGCTCAGCTGGTTTGCCAGTACCTTGTGGCAGGTGTAACTCCTCTAAATACAAACAACACAGGCCTCACCGCTGCGGACTCCCTCATCTATCATACCTGCCCGTAATTAGGCCCCTTTCGGGGACACAGCGGTGCCTATCTGACATCTAGAGGCCCTTGGCTATCTATGCTACGCAGGTACCGCTTACGCAAATAAAAAGAACAGCCGACTCGCAGATAACATAGTTGGTGTATGTACTGTCTCGGTGGAGCGGGTGATGAACGTGTGACAAACACCACATAACGGGCCCCGTGACGCGTCTCTCGGACACAACGAGAAAACGAGGAGCGCATGATCACAGTCCAATGAGGTATGAGGAAAATGGGGGGATGTGTTGCTGGGGTGTGTTATAATGAGATAACGAGGAGAAAATATAAACATAAGCAACCAGATATTTACTCACATCTCTGAATTTATCCCATCTCCCAGCGATCCACTTATCATCCAAAAAATTGCCGCTATCGGAGCGAGCGGAGACTTGTCCAAAGACGACGGCGCACACACACAGCAAGGCTACGCTCAGCATCTGCGGACACAAAACAACAGCACGGAGATAGGACATCGGATTCAGACTCTGAGAAAACCGCAAATGCATTGGAAAAAACAACGGCAGCTCGATCTGCGTCACATTAGCGATGAATAGGCTATCATCAACACTGAACGTGATGATGATGCGGGGGAGTTTTGTTCTCCTACCTTGTCGCAATAACGGCTCTCCAGACTGTATGTGCTCGCTGCCGTTTTCTGTCACTAGTAATAGCAGCCCTCTCACTCTCCTCCCTCTCTCTCTCTCTCCGCACCGGCTGTCTGTGCGCAGCAGAATACGGGAACGCGCAAGGCACCGTGCGCGGGCCCTGCGCTCTGTCGCTCTTTTCCTTTTTTTCCTCCCTCTGCCTCTCCTCAGTGCAGGGAAACCTCATACATGATGTCTCACTTTGGGCTGATATCAGGCCACCGCAAAAGGGTCCGGCTGCTCTGATGACCTCAATGAAAACATTGTGGCCAATGATAAAGGTTAGAGAGAGGATGAGGTTCATATCATGGCAAATGTACAAACGGTTGTATGAATATATTACTGATGGTGTGCAAGAAACAACAACAAAGAATAAAAACACACACTAAAAGCTAGGTCATTACAAAAAAAAAAAAAAAAAAAAGAATAGGCTATGTTTGGATTGATTATTTTTCTGAAATAAATACTGTATAGACCAGACCTGTGTGCATGTTTCCTTTATGTCTCCCTTATGTGTGCTTTGTAGCAGCCATCACATGGGAGCTGCTGAGGCTTGTTTGTACAGTAGTGACTCATGAGAGAGTTGCACACGCATTCCTGGCAGAGGTTAGCTCAGGACTGTAAATTGATGCTGCGAGATAACATGGTTTCCATAAGGAAGGCACCTAAAAGGGCCCGTTGTTGTGGATGATTTGTGGAGGTGGGTGGAGACGGCTCACTGTCCTTTCTGGAGCATGCAAAGCTCCGAACATTCCTGCTAACAGTGCTTATGTGTGATTTCAGGTGTTTTGAAGAGGGAAAGGTTGTGGTTGGTGCAATTGTTTTAGGCACGACGGAGACTGTTGCAGCATGCAGATACTGTATACAGAGATACAGCTTCAATACGCCTTGGTGTAGAGTCTACAAGACTTCAGACTCTACTGGAGGAATGAAAACTATTCCTTCACAAGATACAGTCAGTGTCTGATACATGTCAGGTTAGAGGTAAGTATCTCCCATAATAGTTCAACTCCATTGAAATGTCTGCATTCATGTTCCATTTTCCACTCATTCATTCAGGGGTTTCCTTTAATCCATCAACCATTCTGTCGTTGAACCAAATAAAGAGATATAAAGAGAATGGCATGGAAACAAAGGAACAAAAACCTTGCACACTTGAAGGGGTTGAGCAAGTGAGGCAGTATTAATAATGTAACCAGGCTTTTCACAGAGAAGCTTTATGGTCAGGTGCGTCGAGACATTATGCAGAGTTGCTGTAGAAGCCAACCTTGACCTCGGCTTCACATCTTCATAAGAGGCAATGAAAAAGGTGTGTGTGTTTGTGTGTGTGTGTGCCTGTGTGTGTGTGTGTGTTTGTGTGTGTGTGTGTGTGTGTGTGTGTGTGTGTGCCTGTGTGTGTGTGTTTGTGTGTGTGTGTGTGTGTGTGTTTGTGTGTGTGTGTGGGCATGTGAAAAATATGTCACTCTGTGCAGATATTTGAAAGTCAAATTAGAACTAAGCATGCATGACTGCATCAGAGGGACACACAAGTGTTTCAAGTGGCGTGCGCCACTGAGATGCTAAATGATCAAATGCACAAGTTCACAAAAGTCAAGACAGGCAGACAAAAACGTTTGATTATTCTGTGTTCACTCCGACAGGAAGTGTGCAGCATGTCAACAGGAAACTGGTACCAGAGATGCCATTGTGGTTCAACGAGTGGGAGGGCAGAGGCGTTGGTTTCCTTTGAGCTTGCTTTGTTCTCTTACTTCAACCCAAGGTGATCTGATCTCGGTTATGACACAAAATAGCTACGAAGATGGTGCTTTGCGGGACAGTGGATGGCATGGCAATTACGGCTTCCTGTTGGCTTGTGCTTTATGACATTTGTGCAGATGGAAGCAGTAGAAGAGGTGTTTTGCCTGTATGTGTGTGTGTGTGTGTGTGTGTGTGTGTGTGTGTGTGTGCGCACGTGTGTGCGTGTGCATGTGCGTGTGCGTGCGTGTCTTCCAGCCCAGGGGGGTTCATACATTATTCAGTCTCAGACATTAAAGATGTAGATGTGGTCAGAGACATATGCAGGAGAGACAAACAGAGTGCTCACACACATAAAACACACACACACACACACACACACACACACACACACACACACACACACACACACACACACACATCATGTCATACTTATAGATTTTAAATTCCGCTGAAGCTTGATTTTCCGCTCCCTTTCTCTTCTTTATGAACATCACACATTGTTGACTGAATCTCTACATGGCCAGACAGACACGATGAGAAGGGAGTGGCGAAGAAACACTGGGAGTTGAAGAAAGAAAAAAATGGGATAAAAACAATGTAATTTGTGAGTTTGTGTGTGCAGCCTGTGTGTGTGTGTACTTGGACAGGAGAGGCATGAAACGTGTCTGGAGAAGCTGAGATTTCACAGCCCAGTGCCTATGTCACCGTGCACCTGCTCACTGAGACGGAGGGAGGGAGGGAAGGAGGGAAGGAGGGAGGGAAGACAGGAGAGAGGGAGGTGAGTTGGTGGTGCTGGGGGGGGGAATTGGGGTAAAAGGGAGTATGAAATCCATCAAGAGGGATTTAGGATGAGAGTCTACTAAACAAATTTGTTCAGCAGAATAAACACCAATACGTTGTCATCACTGTTTCCTATATACTAGTGCCACTGTGTACTTATATTAGCATATGTCACTATATTGTCAAGTTGAACAAGTAGAGATTTAAAAAAAAATATCAACAGAATACATTTTAACTTGTAATAGTAGGATTAGGCCTATATTTCCAAATGTTATTAACAATGGTGCCACTCTTTTCTAGATTACCAGTAGGCCGAGACATTGAGCCAGCATTTAAAACCAGGTCCCTTGAACAAAACCATTTTCATAGCAGGCTTGACTTACAGGTGGAAATTCTGACATTAGAGTTGGCTCTCTTCCATTTAGTGGTGCAGGAAGCCTCTCCAGCAAAGCCAGAATATGCAATACCAAACATTGGAGCTAAATGGAATACAGCCACCTTTAATGTTATAAAGTACACCTGTTCACACCTTTCCTGCTTTGGCATGTCAGAGTGCCTGCCATGAAAATTGCCAATTGAATCACTAATGCAATTCAGCCATTGGTAACTGTATTATTCACACCTGTGCTTGTTGTAGCAATGAGGTGTGCCTGACTTGGAACTAAAAAAGACCCAAGAAAAACCTCCCCACACCAATCTTACATGAACACTTGCCTTTGAATATATCTTTCACTCCCTCTCTCGCAGGCGCTCTCTCTCTCTTGTTCAATGCAACTCAATTTCAATGGAATGAATGAGTGTCACTCAAACAGTATTGCTTAACGATTAAATCGCAATTTTGGAAAAGATTGTAGAATTACAATAATAGGATTATCGCCCTCTCTTGCCTCCTCTGTCTCTTTCCATCATAAATGTGAGAAGATAAAAAAAGAGGCAGAACTAATGATTTTTTAATCAAATTAATTCTTGTAATCTTCAGTGAAGTTAATCATTTGGGCTCGGTTGGTCTCAGCAAACACACTCCATATATGTTCTGATCTGTGCCACTTGACAATGATGTTTTGTGTGAATATGTTGTAGGTTCGGTTGGTTTGCTCCAGAACTTTTTGCATGGCTCGGTGTGTAGGGGAGAACGGGGGAACCTGAGGCATCGGGTAATGTGAGCCACCCCCTGTATCTAGGCAACGGAAAACATTTGTGGTCATGTGAGATATATGTTTTCAAGCCCCTCTCATTTCCCCATGGCCCTGAAAGAGAGGACCTCATGGTGCTGTGGTAAGCATGTTTTTTTCACCAAAATAGGTATTTTGCATGTAAAAGTAAATTTTCTTGCTGTCAAATTAATCACCTGTTGTGCCAAAGCAAATGTATTCACGTAGAAAAACTTCTATCATACGTGTTGATGAACTACCAACATATAAAAACCATGTGATGATATTAGCTAAAGATTAGCCTGAAATGCTAAGAGAGGTAGTTTTTTCTCAAATTGTGGTGGTGGGGGAAAGTGAGCCAAATGCTGTGGGGGAAAGTGAGCCACTGTCTTACTTTCCCCCACCATGAGGCACAAGTTAAGTTTAGTCTTAAACATATTTTAATGTAATATTACATGACATGTTTTATTTTAATGTCATATACATTGTAGAAAAGCCATCATGCCAAGGAAATACACCAGGAAGACAACCTGGGGCAACCACACGGAAAGAGCATCTTCTCATCTTTCCCTGTAACCTTCAGGGCTGGAATGTAGAGTAGGCCTAGTTGTAGAGTATGACAGGCTGTTCTTGCTGGTTCTGATTTTCCTATGCTTTGACCCCCAGACACAAGCTGGCTCTAAGGGTCCTGTGTTCTGACCCCCAGACTGTGTTCTAATCTAAGTGGTTCTATCTTTCATTTGAATCTTATTAAAACCTTTTGAATTATAATATGTTGTATTTGATTTTGTTCAGAGTTACTTTCAAGTGTTTAGAAAATGTGCTTTGCTTAATTGACCAAACCCCATCATTCTATTACTAGTCCAACATTAGTTCTGGAATGTGTGACTAGCTTTCAGGATTCTTACTGTTACAATATGTGTTGTTATGGTAGTTTCAGAGTGGAAAAAAGTAAGTGGATCAGTTTACCCCACAGCTGGGGTAAAGTGAGCCACATGACAACTTTTTTTAAAACAATCATATTTTCACTGCCCTTTGTCTTGAAAAAATTCTGCTAATGCCCATTTCTAGGAAACATCCTGAATTAATGGGAAATGTGTAAATTTGAGTGATAAATCATTTTAGCTCGCATAGAGGGGAGCAAATGTAAAAAGTGGCTCAGATTACCCTGTTCTCCCCTACTAGGTATGTAGTTTCATGTGAGTGAATTTATTTTGGCTCTGTATGTGTGCATTCGGGTTTCGGAGGAATGAGATGGAGAGAGCGGAAGTGTGGTGGTGGTGGTGTGTGTGTGTGTGTGTGTGTGGGTATGGGGGGGGAGGGGGTTATCTCGCAAAGCAGACGTTTGGAGCATAGCTGTTTGACTATAAGGTCAGTGGGATTCCTGTGTTTTAGCCCCAGGATGAAACGCTAATAGCAGAGTAATGACAGAGAGGTGAAACTGCAAACAGGAGATAAGGTACACAGAAACAAAATGGCCATCGCTGAGAGGGTCTGATTGCAGAGCCAGTGAGAGAGCTTAAGAGCAGCTAGAGAGAGAGAGAGAGAGAGAGAGAGAGAGAGAGAGAGAGAGAGAGAGAGAGAGAGAGGGTGGGAGAAAGCACTGGATAAATGATTCAGAGAAAATTAATGAATGGATTTTCTGACCTTTAGACTTTTGTAATTTACATTAAAATTAATCCCAGTGGGTTTAAAAAAAGGTAACCCTGTCTTCTCTGTGACCCAAGAGAACAAAAGTATGCATATGTCCCTTCAATGCCTATCATGATGTTGACGATGCCTTTCTTCTAAAGTAAAAGAAACAAAAATACAGCTGCCTTTTTGAAACTGTGTACAGTATACCTGAGCAATATGCTTACTGTACCTTTGTGCTATCCAAAAGCACTCAGCTGAAGTTATTGCTTACTTCCCCTATGGTCGGAAACATTTCCATAGTCCCAAGTTTCAAATCATGTGGACCAAGCTTGAGGTCTTTAATTTGGAGCCGGAAGAGTTGAAGTCACATGAAACATGTTAGAGGTGGCGCCTTGACGGTTAGCCTTTGTATGTGGTTCAGTGAATAAACATAAATTATTTGTTTTTGAAAATACTAATAGAAAGAGCGGCGATGTGGATAATGTGTCAACTAATCGGAACATCCTGCAGCTGTAGGTTATTTTGGCTATGGGGTTTGTCCTCCCCCTTGTGGTGATACTTACACATTACACTAGGTTGTTAAAGAGTTGCCTTGATAAAACATATAGCAGTGATTCTTGAGAACCGGGACAAAAGGCCGTCATGTAACTGCTGTTATGTTTAAAACTAAAAATATTTAAAATGGTAGATGTTATTAGGGATTAAGAATATAATGTCTGTAGCACAATTATCCCCTTAAATTTTATTTGATCATTATTATGTCAAATATATGACACTTGTTATCTTCTCACGACGTCCAAAACAGTGTGTCCTCAGAGAAGGTTTCAATCTTTCATATGCAATAAAACCTATTAAAAATGATTAAAAATAGCTTTAGTCATCAAAAGAAACACTAAAAATCTCTCATATCAATAAAAACAGTTTTTCTACAACACATTCATGTTTTATAAGGATTCTAAGTGGTGGGACCACTTTACTGTAAGTCAACACCGTCAGAGATTTCATTATAAAATGTAATAAAATCAGGTGAAATAAGGGGCAGCTGTCACTTTGAAGGACCGCTTGTCAAATTCTACCTCTGCAGAGTACATTGCACATTGGAGTCAGACAGGCTCTGATGAGTTGTGGTTGTAGTTTTAGAATATTTTACATTCCAAATCTTGAAAGTCCTGTGTCACAACCATGATAATTATGTCAACAACAAATTTCTGAAGACATTATTTGAAATGTTTTGATAATTTAATTTTCCTGAAGGAGTTCATACTAGCACCTAACATCAACAGAAAAACCAAATGGCTACTAGATAAATTCCATTTGTCATGTTTCGTCAACACCGTCAGACAGGAGTTGACATCTGACGGTGGTGATAGGCCAATGACGGTAAAAAAAACTAAAGCTGGGAGGTTGTGTCAAAGCTTAGTAGCTTAGTATATGTTGGATACATACATGTCATTTTATTTGCCGAAACATAGGGTTTGTATTTTTTCAAGATTGCACCCTGTTTTGTCCCACTTCTCAAGAATCACTGATAGACATATAACGACATATGTGATCCCCGCATGATGTAAACTAATGCAACATCACTCATTACAGAAACAAATGACTGCTGAGTTTAATCAAAGACTAATATTAACATTACAAGACTGACACAGGCTGGATTCATTAACCCAGCACTAAGCATGTTGCTGCACTTTAAACACTTTTATTTTGCATTGGTGTTTCACTTGTTTCTCTAATCCAGCCTTTGTCAATCTTGTAATGTTAATATTAGTCTTTGATTAAACTCAGCAGTCTGTTAACCTTGTTTAGAACACCATATGACCCTCCTGGCATAAACACATCCCAACATATCCAAAACATGATTATTATAAGCATGTGTGAACAATCTATTTGTTGCTAAATAATAAACATTCAGTAAGGTTATATGAATCACGTTGCCCAACCCTAGCAAACACTCTTTGGAATCTTTAAGTGGCGCCAGGCTTGGGCAACAAGCATAATTCATGTTTTGAGTCTGAGCTGAACATTGAAAAATACCAACCTTGGTATCTTCTGAGATGAGACTTTGTCAGTACAGCTGACCTTACATTATCTTCTAACAGGTCACAAAGCTGAACTATTGTCTGGGAAATAGAAATCTACATAACAAGAAAATACCACAAGTGCACTATCATATTAACAAAACAAAAGAAAGCAGACTCTATAATAAGAGATGAATGTTCAAGTGAGGAGTGCTGAATGGTGAAATATTATATTCAGAAATAGAAACACATCTTTACCCTCACAGACTCACACAGGGGAGCTAGTTGAATCATGCATCAGCTTAGCTGCTTTAATATCTGCAGTGGGAAAACATAAGCCATCAATTATAAGACGTCTGGCCTTTTGTCCATTGCTCTCTCTGAGATTTCTCCTTTTTTTCTATCCCCACTGTACACATTTTATAGATCTCTGAGAAGAACACGTGCCCTTGTGGGCTAAATGTATGGCTATATCTTGAACCAATTTGACTACTTTCACCAGAAAACCCTAATTTCAGTGTCTTTCATAAACCGTTAATGAAGCTCTCTTACCATTCTTACTGCGGGAAGAACATCAATTTAATTTATAAATCCCAATATCACAAAGAAGACCTGAGTGATTTGACAATCTGTGCAGCATGTGGCACCCCCTGTCTCTGATGTCAGAAGAAGTCTGTTTAATATCACGTTATCAAAGTATGTTATCAATGCTGATACCATGCTGTGTGTAAATGCTACTATGTCACGTAGGGATTAGAGTACCTGTTTTTGAGTTGCTTTAATTCATCCCCTCATTATTAATTTGAAGAAATATGCATATTTTCTTAAAAAAAAAGAAAAAAACACATCTAAAGATAAAGTTAAGAATTAACTTTTGGTAAACTCCTTTGTCATCGCATAATTTGTCCACTAGGGAGCAGAACAGAACACTCATGGAAGCAGAGCAATTCCCCAATTAAGTAGAGTTTACTAAATTAAAAAAATACATGTTGCTTCAACTTTTTTCAGATTTATTACGAATAGACAAGAACAAACTAACAGTCATTTATTTAGTGACTATATGATGAATTAGTAGCTGACCTGTTCCTCAAACTAATGCATCAGATCATTTGCCTCGTTTGTGAGTTTTATTGTCTAGCCCTGCACAATCCAAAATCCCTCTGCTTCCTCATTTTGTCTTGTCTTGTCTTTGTTTGCGGCCTTCAGCTCACTCAGCTCAGCAGCTTTTCAATTCTCTCAAAATATGCAAGTCTATCCCCACTCTCACTTACTTTTTCTCTTCTCTTCTCTCACTCTCTCTCTCTCTCTCTCTCTCTCTCTCCAGCACACACACACACACACACACACACACACACACACACACACACACACACACACACACACACACGCACACACACACAGTCTCCGCGGGAGAGTTCTGTCATGCTCTGTAGATTGGGTGTCCCAGAGTGATTAACTATTGATATGGAGCTCAGGTAACACACCTGATCTGGGTGGGGGTGGGGGGAGAAAAGGGAGGGAGGGGTGAGAGGGAGGGGACTATTAGTCCAGGCATTATATAACCTGACCTCTCAAAAATTGCAACAGAAACCATTCCAACTGTTTTTGACTCATGAATATGTAATTATAACATACTAAAAGTCTTAAGGAATCCAAGTGGTGGAAAGTTATGTTCTAAGGGGTTTATTAACCATACCTTTATGTCAATTTTCGGCTTCCCAAAGTACTGTACCTTAAAAAGTTCTTAATGCAAAGAAATATACAAGGCACAAATAAATTGGAAATAACTGAAGGAACAGATTTGTGTTCAAAGATTAAGGACTTTTTTGTAATGATTTCAGTAATGTTTTCAGTAATTTTGCAGTGATGAGAGCAGAATGAACTAAGCCTAAATGTTGCAACCAAATATAGGCCAACTTTATAGTTTTGAAGGGTAGGTTGGTTTGGTTATTCATGTAGAGAACCGCCTTTTTTTCTTTTTTGTGTGAAGAATTTGTTGATTTATTGTCATGTGCAGAAATACAAAAGAGTGCAATATTTGGTGCAGTCAATTAGTGTAAATGTAGTCTCGCAAAGCCAGACCAAACTACAGCAAGTAGTATGGTCTGGAAGCACTCCGTTTAGAGCCGTCTATTCGGGGGGAAACTGGGCTGGCCTGTTTTTATTTATTTAAACCAATCACAATCATCTACGGCGGGGCTAACCCCGGGAAGCAGCCAATGGAGGCGTAGTGTTGTTTGCCGACGCCAGCGCTTAATAGACGCTGGCGGGAGTGGTCAAGCCAGACTAGTGTAAATGTATCTTATACCAGAAACTAGTAGCATAGAAAACGTGCAAATTGTGAAAAAACTTTTAGATTGCTTTAGTGGATACTAAATAAGAGCAATGTCTCTGTGTGAACTGATTATTTTGTAGAGATCTGCTGATCTGTTAAACAATTGTGTGAGTGAGTATTCAAAATAAATTGGTATGCTGAGCTAAGTCAGAAATGTACGTGCTACTATTGTAAAATAATAAGCCCTTGTTCCCCCAACTGTCCACCCATATTTTCTCACAAAATGCCTGCACTATATGGAGAAAGAGAATAGTACAAGAAGAGTGTGGCTGGGTGGGGGGATGTAAATCGAGAACAGAGGCAAGGTATAAGGAGAAACATGTAGCCTGAAGGTAGGAGAAAGTTAACAGAAAAATGGCAAGTAAGCAGCAGTCACACACACTCCAGATTTACAGGAGTAATAGGCCTTTCTTGGATTGGATGGCTGAGTGGGTGCACAGGCTAAGTAGCCAAGGTGTCACTTTGTGATGACTCTGGGCATAGTTGAGGAAACTGGATGCTGTACACAAGAAGTACATGGACAGTGGTGTCCACTTATTTAGGCCACGTAGGAAATTTATTGTGGTTGTGCGTGTGTTTGTGCGTGTGTGTGTATGTATGTGAGATATTTAATGGAACCCATCAGGTTGGGTTTGAGCTTTCTCACTCATCAAGACCCAATTATAATATATTAGACCCACCATCTCTCTCTCTCTCTCTCTCTCTCAATGAGACACACACACGCACGCACGCACACACACACACACAGACACACACACACACACACACTCTTCTGCATGAATCTTGAACTATTTTGGCAAAGTGGAGAATATTGCTCCTGTGTAACATACAACGTCACACAACCATATTATAAATGATCTTATTTGTGGAACATGAGAGAGAGAGAGAGAGAGAGAGAGAGAGAGAGAGAGAGAGAGAGAGAGAGAGAAGAGAGGAGGGGGATGTCACCCGAGTCTAGCAGAAAATAACAAGATCTATGCCCACATCGCTAAATACGATTTGATCATCATCATGAATGTGGTTCACCCACAGATACAATAGTAATAGGATCCAGGTTTTCCTCCTTTCTCAGTTGTCCTTGTAGTGTGTCCGATGGCTTGTTTTGGCCTACATGTTGTCAGTGAACAGATACGCTGCCCCGTCTCTTTGTGTGTCATTGTCGGCCGTTCTGATTACCAGTAGACTGTGTTTTCCTGGGAATCTTTGCTCTCTGTGTCTCAGGTCTCTCGGCCTATTGTGCAGCAACCAGGGCAGGGTCTGAACTGCTTATTGTGTGAAGAGTTTGCCTTTGTTTACACCCTGCAAAAAGGCTGTGTGTGTGTGTGTGTGTGTAGGGCAGATGCATAAACAAATGGATCACTGTAAGAGAAGAAACATCCACTTGTCTTAAACTACACACATCATGGCCCTGCTCTCCAACCCCCAATTCCTTTGCATTCCTCTCTGTTTATGGGTGTGTGTGTGTGTGTGTGTTTACCATGTAAACTGACCTACTCCTTTGTGTGTCAGTCAGGACGCCGTGTCAGCACAATTACAATAATCTCTCCTCTGAAATTACTTTATCTGCTCCTCTTTTCTGCCAGATAAGCATGTTCATTCTCTCAACCGTTTGCCTGTGGGCGGTTAACCCCAAAGCCCCTTTCCCCAATCCTTCCCCACAGGTGAACTGCAAAAGCACAACAGCCTTTTTCTACTTCACACCTGCAGTGTTGTGTCTGATATGTGTGTTGTGCTGCAATTCTGTAAATTAAACGAGTCGGTGAATGAACCAAGATTATCTATATAACATATTCTTTACAATCAGCAACTTGGTACTGTATGAGCATGTACTGGTGATGAGAGAAAATGAGACATAGTATACTGTTTTAAAGCAAAGTGTATTTAATTAAGCAACAGCGGCTTCATGTTCCGTGGATCCAAGCACATGGAGGTTCATAACTGATCCAGACAGCATGGTTGCTGGCTGGGTAAGAATGACAAATTCTAGTACACAAGTCAGCATACTTATTTGAAATGAAGACACTGTTAAGAACAGGACTTTGAAATTTCTCTTTGCAATATTCAGGAGATATGCAATATTTCCCATTACACTGGCATTTTTATCTGTCTAACACAGACACACACAGACGCACGCACGCACGCACACACACACACACACACACACACACACACACACACACACACACACACACACACACACACACACACACACACACACCTACACACACACTCACACACAAACCAAAGACCAGTGCAGATGGTGCAATAATGTGGCTCAGCACAGCGGTTTGCTGTGGATACATGATGATCTTGCTGATTACAAAGACGAAGCACTTTCAGCAATATGGTTAAAGTGAAACGTTGTGCTGAATTCTAGCTGCATAAGGAACTTCATCTTCCAGCCCTCAGTCATCAACCTTTTAGAACCACACAAGCACACACACACGCACACACACACACACACACACACACACACACACACACACACACACACACACACACACACACACACAGTTGAAGTGGGTAAATCGATCTTCGTTGGAAAGTGTTATTAATTTGATATAAATAATAACATCATATTTGTCAGTTTCTTAGAAACTCTCATATACCACCAATCTGAGCTCACACACAGTGTTTACTTCTTTACAATTTCTTATGCATGCTATCTACTTGCTTAGTGTACAAGAAAGGAAGATGGCATGCATCATTTTTCAACGTGGGTCCACTTTGTAAGGCACCATTGAAGGTGTTTTGAAGCTTTGGTCATCTCTGGTTCCTGCCTCTCAAATGTGAGGGTTTACTGCTCTTCTCAGTTTGATGCCACTTACTTTTATAAGTGCTATATGTGTGAGTTGTTTTCAATGTTCCCAGGACAACAGAAGCTCTTGGAAAATGTGCTGAGCATTTTGTACCATTTTCTGAGAGTTTTATAAATTCAATAATTAACCAATACAACAAACAAGGCTATGGTTTATTTATTTATTTAATTATTTCAGGACAATGCACATTGATAAACATAGTCATTCCAACATGTAAATGTGCCAGATTGTAGCCCAGGGGCTAATTTCCATCTGTTGTCCATAGGCAGGTGGATGTTACAGTAAAAGCAATACAAAAGATATACAATAAATACATATCATGAAAAGGTTCTATAGAAAGCAAGGACAAACATAAGTATTGGTTAAAAAGGAAATACAATTAATAGAAAGTGGGCCGATACAGTGCAGTGTTATATGTGGTTACATGTTTGGTTATCAGTAAGCCATGTCTTTATTTTGCGGTTGGGCTTATGTTGTGTTCTTTATTGCCTAATTAGCATTTAAGCTACTCTTTGCACGGCCAAAATAACTTGATGTCATATCAGAGAAAGATGTCATGTCCCAACTAACTCATGCCTTACTATTGTTGACAGAGACAACATGGGTGGAGTCGTATCAGTCAAAAAGGAACAATACCTGTATTAGCTGATACACACCTACCACTCCTCAACCTACCACTCTGTCCCCCACCTCCACTTCTCTCCCTCTGTCTCTCTGTCTCTGTCTCTCTCTGCCGCTCCCTTCCTTTCCATCTTGTAACCCAACAAGTCCCGCCTATCACCGCCCCTGTGACAGGGACTGGGAGTTTAATATTCCCTCTACGCGTCTGCGATACCCAGGGACCCATTTTACTTTAAGCCGTCACCACTTTTTTTTCTTTTGCATCTTTCATCTCACTGCACTTTAAAAAGCATCACAGGAAAGCTTAAGACTACTGCAGTTACAACCCCCCTAACCTCTCCTGAACAACATTTCAGTCACAAGGTAAGACCATCGCGCGCGCGAGCTCAACAGGTGCAGCGAGAAATCTATACTCACTCACCAAAACTTCACCTTTTGTTTGTTTGTTTGTTCTTCTTATACATAGTAGGACTAATTAACATTGTTTGGCATCCCAGCTGGAAGCTCCTGCGGGCTATTTGTCGGGTTATTTTACTGAAAGTTCAGGCGAAGTGTCGAAATCTCCTCAGACGCAGGTGAACACAGGTTGCTGTGTCGTTCACGTTGTTGTTGCGAATTATCCCAACAACAAAAACAAAAAAAACGTTAACGAGATGCATTTGTGAATTCAGTGGTTTATTGGTTGTGATATTATTTGATCTTTTGTAGCACATTCATGGCAGTGTTAGATATGGGAAGGGAATTGTTTTATTGATAGCTTTATTTTTGTTACTGTGGAAACTGTTGAGCTTTTTCAGTCACACGCGCTTAAATATTTCGTTTTTTAAAGCTCCGACAAAGCAATAGCTTTTATAAAACACAGCCGCATTGCCAATGTGTAACTCCTTACGTGATAAGAAAAGTGTAGGCTAAACGAGACATAATGAGTCCATTGCAGCTGTCAGGAGGTTTTAACTCGATCAAATGTAGGCTACCCCCAAAATGTTCTGTGGGCTTTCCTTAAGTGAACGACAAAAGCCTATTTGCCTATCAGGCCTACTTTATTAGGACACCTGTATGGGCCAATCCTGTTGAATTGACTCAGAACAATTACCTGGTATTACATAGGGCCTACCTGATATTAGGGCCTGTATAGAAAATTAAAATAAAATAATTTTATTTGACTCTGCAAGGGGAAGTCATTTGGCAATGACTTGCAAATGTGATATGGTGCCAACACCCTGCTTAGATGTTGATTTATGTGACCCTTCAGAAATTCTTTGTGGCGTTGCTTGAGGCACTGTCTCTGAAGTGTGCCTTTACTCAAAGCTTAACCTTTATATTTAGCGATACAAGAATAGGGCCTACCATACTTTGTGTACTTTGAGCAGTTGTGTATCCAGCAGTTGTGTACCCAGGTATTAAGGTTGTCAATCTAAATTGTCATAGTCAACCCAGCAAATTATTGCTACAGGCTCGAAACATAGTGTAACCTCACAACTTTAAAAAAGCAGGCGTTTATGCTTTTGCTCACATTTGATTTTCCCACTGCATCCCTGTCTCCAGTCGGTCTTTTCATTCATAATTGCTTCTTTACAGTTGATTGTTTGCCTGTGTTTCACCCCTCCCCCCGCTTTATTTGTTTGTTAGGCAAGACTACTACCACTGGTAAAGACTGAACTTGTCAGACTTGTTTCTTGTGTTTGGATTGTGGTGCTGTGGTGGAGTTAGAATGAGTCCATGAAAGTGAAAGACTAAACACTCATCTAAAGTCAGCAGTGAGTTACTGACATGTCAAGAACAACTCTCAAAGGGGAGGAAGGAGTGCTGATAGGTGGGCAGAACATGGTTGAATCGGACACTGCATTTTCTGTCTGATGGCGGTGTGGCTCACATCCAAAGCAGCGCCGCTGGACTGACCGAGTTCATGTGGGGTGCCTCGTGCTGAAGGCCCAGTAGGCCATTTTGCAAGGATTTTATCGTCTCAGAATATAGCTACAAATGAGCATTTTATCATTATCATATGGACACTACACTCTTTAAAATGCTGATGAAGCAGAAGGTATAATGGCGTGCAGAAAGGCCTTGTTGCCACTGTCAACAGCTTCTCATGTGCTTTGGCATGGGAGTTGAGTGTTTTCTCTGTTCTTTTTTTGTCAGCTTTAATTTTGTTTTCACCAAAATTCAAGATATGAAGTGTTGTGACCTTACAGTTTTTTTACGATTGCTAAACCTTCAGTGGGCACAACTGGAACGACAAGTGCAAAACTCTAACAACAGTAAGCAGAGCAGCGGTTCATTCGGACCAAACTGTAGCTCGTTTTAGCTCGTTTTTCATTGCTTATACACAACTTTCAAAATTCTACACACCTATCTCATGGCTTAACCACAGCCTGCACAACACTGTGGATTTCCAGCCCTTTTTTTCAAACACTAACACACTACTGCCACAACTGTAAACCACACATTCAAAACAGAATGAGTGCATTTCAAACACTGCAGATTGCAATTTCAACTGAAACACTAAGATGTCTTGTTTTAGACTTGTTAGTGAACATATATACAGTATAAAGGGAAAGCTCAAAAATATATATATTTTTGGAAATAGACCCAGGAAGTCAGGTTGTTGGAGGTAGAAGAGTGGCAGTGAGAGTGTGGATGTGTGGAGGAAGACTTAGAAGACATAGGGCTGTAATGTCTGATGAAATACAGTAAGGGCATCACTGACAGACCCTGTTGTGAATCATGGTCTCTCATTGAGAGAGGCAGGGTTGAGAGTGCAACCCAATCTGCAAAAATCTAAAGTTGCATCTGTAATACGAATTTTCCAGCAAACAAACAGCTTAGAGTTGCATCCTTACAGTAAGTGACAACATTACAGGATAGATTTCTGTATTACAATTTTAGAATATTTACACAGATAAATACTACATTTGGAAATGTTTTCAATAAAGTATACAAAATGTGTATCTATTGAAGCAAACTTCTGATTTTCATTTCTCTTTGTTTTCCTAAAAAAATGGTATGTTATAAAATAAACAATTTCATGTGAAAGAATTTCACCCTTTCATCAAAGAAAATATTATGTAATTTGTGTGAAATAACTCATATTATTCAAACTGTAAAGATTAAAAGTTTGTAATTTGTGTATTGGGGTTTGATGCTAGTGTTTATACTCTGAGCAGGTTCTGAGTGACAGTGTGTGTTATCTCAATGAGGCTGGTTCATAGTGTTTGCTGCACTGAACCTGTTTTGCAGGTGAAGTGAACTGTTCAGCTCCAATGACTGTTGGTAGTGCAGACTGTAGTTAGAGTTTTGCACATTGAGCTACAGTTGTGCCCACTGTGGTATAGCGATCGAAAAAAACTGTAAATCAACTTTGTCTAAGAAGTGCTTGGATATAAAACTTACCCTAACCTTATAGACTTAAAGGTGCTGTAAGCGGAATGGTTCTTTTAGCTAACTTCCTGTCAGTTACTGCAGTTAGCAGTCCCCTCCCTCGTCCCTACGTCACCACATTAATGCACTGCGGTCTTCAAGCAGCAAGTCATCTAGCATCATCTCAGATCAATAAGTGTGATAAAACATGATAATAAATCAAAACAGACATTGGGAAAGGATTTTTACCTGCTCCGCCATTGTAGGCGCATACACATTCACCCATCTGTTGCTCTGGCGTGCACCGGCAGTGAGACCATGGAGTGTATATACTATTTATGAGTGAGGCGGGTGTCGGTTTGTAGCGTTCTCTCTTCTGATTGGATAAAAATTTCGGGATCCTCCAATAAGTTTATTTGCCAATTACATGCAAAGCAGCTGACTGAGAGATCGGCTTTATGCAACGCGCACATTATGTAAGTGATCACTGTATGAATAAAGAGCGATTTAACACTTATATTAACATAAATAAACCGCTTACTTCACCTTTAAGGTCAGGGCGACCCTTACTATTATAATAGCCATGTTGCCCCCTCTTCCATCAAATACAATGTGTCTGGAGCTGCAAAACATATTTGATATCACAGCTTATAAAGTGTTATATAGTCTTATGGTATACGATAACTATAGTTTGTTGCGTTTGATTCCTATTACTACCCGTTATAACAAAGGAAAACACCAAACTCTTATGAATGGGAGATGCACATACACTGGCATTTCTAGGCCTACTTTGTCTTTGACAAAAACAATGCAGGCCTAGTAAATTTGCTCTGCTCAGCTCTCTGCAGTACTACATCGCTCTTTTTTGTTCATCTCCAGCTTGGTACTTCTCAGCTAATGCTGTGTGCTTGCAAATGTCAATTAAACTCTCCATGCAAACTCTCTAGTTTCCTCAGATATTTTTTTTATTTGTATTCTTTTATCCTAGTTAGCTTACAGAGGCCGCAGGGTTAGGAAACTCAAGATTAACATTTTATTTTATTTTAGTGTCAAAGTATTACCTTAAACTCCAAGAGAACAAGTGTTTGCTTTGAAATATTGTCCACTGTGCAAAAAAAAGAAAAAAGAAAAAAACTCCAATTTTTGCTACGGGGAGCAACCTCAGAGAGGCTAAAGAGGCTCATGCGGCCTGCTAGGTCAATGCTCCCTTACTAGACACACAAACAAACTGCTATATTCTTGCATTGGTATCTTTGATTAAATAATCAGAGCTTGACTTGCCTAGATGCGATACACGCCGCATTGTGTTGCTGTTGATGATTTGATTACAGCTTCTGGAAGGCTACCAATCTGTCTCCAAGCTGTAGTTTAAAGCAATCTGTTCTTTATGACCTGAAGGCTGCACCAAGATAAAGGCTGTGTCTTTATTCAGGGGTTGCAGCCTACGTAGGCTGCATTTGAAGACCGATTGCGTCATAGCGGCGCGCAAAGGCTGTCCCATTTGCAAGGCTCCCTGCAAGGCTCCTCATATGCGGCCGAGAAATGCAGCCTTCGTTTCACGGTTTTGAAGGAGGTTGCATCAGATGTATCCTTCGTGGCCCAACATATCCCAAGATTCATTGCGTTTTTTTCAGAGATTGCATAAAATAAAATAAAAAATAACAAAACAGCAACGTGTTGCTCCATCTTCTTAACTTTTATCTTCCTTTCTTTTTTTCTTGTACTTTTTTTTCTTTTCGTCTGGTAGGCAACTTTTTTTTCATTTCTCCTCCATTGACAGGGCTGTCTCCATTGACAGCAATCAGGGTTGCTAGGCAGCACAGGAGAGGCGAGTCGTCACGCAAGATAACGGCTTGTTACGTAAACCGGAAATGCTCGTAAACGGAGACCTGCGGAGACCGTCTCATTTAACAAGGCTCGTTGGCCTTGGAATCGGCCTTAAAATCGGCCTTCATAGGCTATAGCCTTCAAGTGCGTGGTCTCTGTAATGGGACATAGCTATAGTCAACGGTGCCCAGTTTCAATGATAAGAGGCAAAATAAATGGCTCAGACTGACTGGCGTCTTAATATCAGCTGCACTTGGTAGTCACATCTCCCCTCAAACAGGCTGCGGAGAACAAATTAACCCCCGCTGTGCAGGCAGCAAGGCAGCTCCTCCTGCTGTGCTAAATCAAGAAAATGTGTTAGATTATGGCATCAGAGAGGGAATTACTGTCTATTTATCATCTTGTGTCACTTTTTGATGCATTCCAATCCTTCCCGCAGAAGAAGATGTAATCGGTTTGATTTTTCAATAATACACAACCAAAAGCTGCAGTTGAAGCCAATTCATTTGAGTTCATAGCAGAAATATGGTCAGTCTTCATAGTTAATTTAGACCTTTGATTAAAGGAGAATTGTCTAAACATAGTGTTTAAGCTCATCTGTGAGGTAAATATGTGTTAACATAATCTCTTTGAATCAGTGCCACAATTTGAAACATAGCATTAGCAAGTTGGCCGACATGTTAAGAAATCAATAGGCCTACCGAAATATAAATATCACAATAAATGGCACATGTTTGCATCATATAAACTAATCAAATTGATATTTACAGTTTTTTTCGATCGCTAAACCACAGTGGGCACAACTGGAACGACAAGTGCACAACTCTAACTACACTATGCAGAGCAGCGGTTCATTCGGACCAAACTCTAGCTCGTTTTTCATTGATTAAACACAATTTTCAAAACTCTACACACCTATCTCATGGCTTAACCACATCCAGCACGACACTGTGGATTTCCAGCCCTTTTTTCAAACACTAACACACTACTGCCACAACTGTAAACCACACATTCAAAACAGAATGAGTGCATTTCAAACACTGCAGATTGCAATTTCAACTGAAACACTAAGATGTCTTGTTTTAGACTTGTTAGTGAACATATACAGTATAAAGGGAAAGCTCAAAAATATATATTTTTTTGTAAATGGACCAATGAAGACAGGTTGTTGGAGGGAAAAGAGTGGCAGTGAGAGTGTGGATGTGTGGAGGAAGAACTAGAAGACATAGAGCTGTAATGTCTGATAAAATACAATAAGGGCAACACTGATAGACCCTGTTGTGAATCATGGTCTCTCATTGAGAGAGGCAGGGTTGAGAGTGCAACCCAATCTGCAAAAATCTAAAGTTGCATCTGTAATACGGAGTTTCCAGCAAACAAACAGCTTAGAGTTGCCTTTCCTTACAGTAAATGACAACATTACAGGATAGATTTCTGTATTACAATTATAGAATATTTACACAGATAAATACTACATTTGGAAATGTTTTCAATAAAATATACAAAATGTGTATCTATTGAAGCAAACTTCTGATTTTCATTTATTTTTGTTTTCCTAAAAAAAACTAGTATGTTATAAAATAAACAATTTCATGTGAAAGAATTTAACCCTTTCATCAAAGAAAATATTATGTAATTTGTGTGAAATAACTCAAATTATTCAAATTGTAAAGACTAAAAGTTTGTAATTTGTGTATTGGGGTTTGATGCTAGTGTTTGTACTCAGAGCATATTCTGACTGACAGTGTGTGTTATCTCAGTGAGGACAATTCATAGTGTTTGCTGCACTGAGCCTATTTTGCAGGTGAAGTGAACTGTTCAGCTCCAATGACTGTTGGTAGTGCAGACTGTAGTTAGAGTTTTGCACATTGAGCTACAGTTGTGCCCACTGTGGTTTAGCGATCGAAAAAAACTGTAATGCAGTGACATGTGTTCCACTGTTATCAGAATTCTTTACACATAATACAATAATAACTAACAACTATATTTTACATTAAACATATAAAGTGTTTTTTTGTATCAAAGTACCATTACATATTAGTATCACTCTCAGCTTTTATCTGCTGTCCATGACGTAGTATGCCTTTATACAAATATTTCCTTTCAAGCTTTTTTCAAATTTGTTGCCTTTTTCATTCCTCCTTTGTCTCCACCCATCATTTCATATCCTGCAATTCTCTTAATCCAGGTAATTACCTCTTCTATCACTGTGTGCAGGGAAACCCAACTCCATTGTTAGTAACTTAACTCTCATCACAGTCCTCAGTAGACAGTGGACGGTTTCTATAGTAACAGTCAACAGTCTGGGCGGAGAAGTGCTTGTAACGGTATCCTCAGGACAACGCTAAACAAAATGGTGGCCGCCTTGAGTCGACCATTTTGTTCTTGCTACTATGGGCATCAGCTGTTTCTGGATATAAACTTCCTATTTTGGGCCAAACAGGTGGCTAAAATACACTAAATAATCCTCCTGAAGTTGCCATTTGACATTCAGACGTAACGCTATTGACGATATGACGTGATTCGAGATATTCCTTGTGGGCTGACAGGATAGAATATCTAAATTTTTTTTTCGATATCCAAGGGTGCTGCAGTCTATAAGGTCAACCATTGAATGAGAGGCAGGGTACGCCCTGTGTTGCAATGTGATACTGGAACAGCCTATTTAAAAAGCTTCATCTCTTCTCCGATGCTTCAAAAGGAAACTTTGAACCTAATAGTATCAAAATAGGTCAAAAATGTATTCATCTGCTACCACAAATACTCACTTAGCTCTTCTACGTCCCAGGGTTCTGTACACTTTGCTCAAAGGGCAGCGCAGTCCTTGAGATGTTGTTAACAACCTATGGAAGGAGGAGTGTGGATGGAGTCATTGTATAGATAAGAAGAGAGAAAAACTGGATATATGATTGCTCTACATAAAGAGGTTTCCAAGTCAGAGCGAGAGGGAGAGTGACTGTAGGCATATAAGGCCCAGCCTGTGACATAGTGGCATGATAAAGGCGCTTTGTGTCAGTGTTTGTGAATAGAGCGGTAAAGAATGACGTTGGTGCTGCCCACACATCCATGTCGGTGACGGCTGTTCATATAGGGCAGGGAGGAAGAGGTGGAATGGAAATGGGGAGAAATAAGTTGAAAGGTTGATTAGGAAAAGTGAACCATTCTGGACTTTAAAAAAACGCACCATTCAAAGAGGTGCTGGCGTATTTAAAGTCCTGGTTAAAGGTGCACTATGTAACTTTTTGGTGTGTCAGAAAAGTGAACATTTTCTAAGGTATATTCTCAAAACTGGCACTACGACTGTGAGTGCATTGAATTTATTCATTAGAACTTATTCTTAATCAGGCTTTTTTTTACAGACATTTAAAAAAAATGTTTTAGCACAGACGGCTTTGCAAGTTTAGTCTAGTTTAGTCTAGGGATCATTGGTTTTGTGCCATTATAAGTAATTTCATTGTTTTATTCTTATTTCAAAAGATGGTCTTAATGGTTTATTTATTTATGTTTATGAGAATAAACCTTACAATATGTTCACTTCTCTGACACCTAAAGTTACTTTAGTGCACCTTAGAACTATAATTTCTGAACTGATTTTATATGAAGCTCTTCATTCTCATAATGTTTCTGTACATGTTGAGAAACATTATCCTATGTCTGTATTATGGCGCTGCAATTTTTTTGACGACTGTCCATTTTTGTCTCCATGTCAGGCGTTGACATTTTCCATTTGGTCATCATTTCAACCATGCTACTACCCTCGTCACTACTGCTCCTCCTTGGCCTCCTCTCCTTGGAACCCAGTGTATCATGGGCCGCTAAAGTGATAGTGGTCCCACCCATCATGTTTGAATCCCACCTCTACATCTTCAAGACTCTGGCCACGGCGCTGCACAAGGAGGGCCACGAGACCCATTTCCTGATTTCAAAGGGTCGTGAGGTGCCCCCCTCCCCTGACTACCACTTCCAGCACTACCCAGGGATCTTTAACAGCAGCACGGCTGACACTTTCCTCCAGTCCAAAGTCACCAACATCTTCTCAGGCCGCCTGACATTTCTTGAACTGTTTGACATTCTTGACCACTATTCTATGAACTGTGATGCTGTGGTTGGCAACGTAGAGGTGATGACTCGCCTCAAGGAGGCCAAGTTTGACCTGCTGCTAGTGGACCCTAATGAGATGTGTGGTTTTGTGATCGCTCACATCCTGGGTGTGAAATATGCTGTGTTCGGCACAGGCCTGTGGTACCCGGCAGAGGCGGGCGCACCGGCCCCGCTTTCATATGTACCTGAATTCAACTCATTGCTGACGGACCGAATGTCACTGGTCCAGAGGATCGCCAACACAGTTATTTACCTGGTGCAGCGAATTGGAGTCCGTTACATTGCATTACCCAAGTATGACCGGATTATGAAGAAACATGGCGTGAAACCTCAAGTGGCCATGGCCGACTTGGTGCAGGGCAGCCAGCTGTGGATGTTGTGCACTGACCTGGCCCTGGAGTTTCCCAGACCCACCCTGCCACATATAGTGTACATAGGAGGCATCCTTACCAAGCCCTCCAACCCACTGCCGCAGGTAAGCACACACACACACACACACACGCACGCACGCACACACACACACACACACACACACACACACACACACACACACACACACACACACACACACACACACACACACACTGTAAATGTTTTGTTTAATTCTATAGACTACTGATGACTACTGATGGTCTCCTCATCAATGTCTTTGTCTCCAATCATTTGAAATGTTTAAATCATGTGTCAGAGATGATCTGATGCATTTCTAGAGCCACACCCTCATACAAAATGTACATACTGTATCTACAGTAGTTCTTTTACGGCCCATTACAACTGCTGGTAGATAACATGAGGGCTCTGTGCCATTGGTACAGCAGTACAATGGCTACCTCGTGATGACAGTTTGACTATGACATTATGCAAATGTACTGTACAGGACGGAAGCAATATGTAATGCTCTACTCTCCCTCAAGACAAATTTAACCTGTTAGTATAACATATAGGAATAGGCCTAGCATTGTGATTTCAAGAGATTTTGTGAAAGTGTCAAACAAGTGTTAAACTATTTTGTCAATTTTTTTTTTACCAAAGCTTTCTTTAATGGACATCAGTAAATTATTTAAAAAGCTTCTGGTGGCTGGTCATTTTTATATCCTATTCTTAACCCTTGCTAGCTTTAACTTATATCCATTGTCTATGGGTTTTTAGCACATCCTGCTTACAAAGACATCCTATACATCGCTGGGGTGAGGATGGCTTTGGGTTGAATTTTGAGCAGAGAGGGAGGGAGTGCCACTGAGAGCAGAGGCGGTTGGTGACGGGGGTCGACCAGAGTTTGGACGACCGGTCGCGCAGGCCGTTGGTATCCACTGCGGGGGCTTTTTGGAATTCCTCTTGAGCCAATAGGGAGCATTGTGCCGGATTGTGCGGAGGGAGTTAGAATGAAAGTGGAGGGAGAACGAGGCCATTGTTCTGGGCAGTTATCTGGGCTCTTGGGACACTGAGACTCTTTTTTAACAGGGTCACTGAGGCTGCGTTGTAGGGACAGTAGAGCCCAGTGTGCCCCTTTGAGGTTCCTCCGTGCCAGGGCCGGCCTGAGCTGCTGCAGCTGGACCCTTAGTTAGCCTCCCTCCTTCTAACTTGTCCTCCACTTCTGTCATTAATTCCAACATGGCTGCTCCCTGATAACCTCCTCACCAAATGTCTTTGCCTTTTCACCCCCCATTCCTAGATAAGTATTAGGGCTCCACAAAATATCGAAAATGTATGGTTATTGCAAATGTTGATATCGAGGTTTATCGCAAAGACTTCTTGAACTGCAACAAGACTAAACTGATCTGATGTATATTTAAGTTTTTAATCATAGCAACTCATCGTCATAGTCATGTACAGGGCCCTGGAGGAAGAGTGGATTTTTGTCTGGTCGACAATGTAAACAGTGCGTGTGTGCTCTTTGTTTTCAAAGCAGATAGTTTCAGTTTCCCTCCCTAACCCTTTAACTGTGTAAGCCAACTTAGTTTAGGAAATGATGTCATACATGGTAATGAGATCATCTGTGTTTACTTAAATAGAGATGTTACCGTATTAACCAACCTCAGATATGCAAATATAGTTCATATCTGCACCCAAGTACTAATTATGATTAAGCTTAATGATAATTGAAGTGTCTTTACGTAAACAAACATGGATGACTCAGCTCAAGTTCATTATTAAAAGTAACTGTACTCTAATGTAATGCTCAGGAGTTCATACTTCATACACCTCTGTCCGTCACATGTAAGATATGTGGACTACTCATCATGCTTCTGATGGCTGGCTGCGCCGTCGTTATATGGCATGTCAATTATTGTTCATCAGCTGTGCTGTGAGTTCAAGCTACAGAGTTTCCCACGGATGCAATAACGTATGAGGTACTATCGCTTTCATGGCAGAGCAGCATTTGTGTTTGTTTTCCATTTGTATATCTGTGAACCAAACTATGATGAACTCTTAACGTCAACTTACTACCTGCCAACCTCAAAGCAAATTGCTAAAGGTAGCCATTCAGAAGAGATTAAAATTTCACAATTTTGACACATTTCCTGAGAATAATGTGGGGCCCCGGAAATACTGTAGACTTTCAGAGTGAAAGGACAGCTAACCTAAGTGTAAAAATAAAGGAAAAATAAAAGAAATACCGGTACTTGCAGGCACAGTTTGGTGCATGTTTATTTTCCATCTAAGATAAAATTGATTTTGCTTTTGAGGTCAGAAAAAACAGGGGTTATTGTTAAAACTAGGGCTGGCCCGAATACCATTTTTCAGGCTCCGAATATTCGTTAGTTTTTCCGAGCGAATATCCGGATATTCGGTCCAGAAAAACACACCATCAAAAACAATGTTAATAAAAAAAAAATAATAATAATAAAAAAAAAAAAAAAACTTTAATAATCCATATACTCCCTGGAACCGATTTTGACAATATCTGCATATTATTTTGTTGAAGATTTAATAGCTTTTGAACGTTAATTAATAGGCCTAATTAAGTTGGAGTTCCTTACTTTTTCCCCGTGGACGCGAACAGCTGTCCAAATCAGCTGTCCTCTCTGCGATCTCAGCCCTTACGTAACGGGAGCTTTTCAATTCATCCTGGAATGTGCATCTTTGTTTTCAGGGAATTTGTACAATAAATCCATAACAAGTACCGAATTATTGATTGTCTTATGTGTCCATATTATATCCATTATATTGACCGGGTATTGCCAAGACATTCACGCTCTGCAGCAAGCCAGTCACAGTTTATGGGTGCGGTGCTGTACGTAAACATACAGCTAAGCTAAGGTTAGCATTTAGCTAAGCATTACTTTTCCTCCCGAGATCCCGCTAATGTTGTTTTATAAAGTTAATGGAAACAAGTTATCTATTCTTCCTCCACCTCTCTCGCTTCTCTGCTTGGTGTCGCTTATAGTTTGCATCCCTCGCTCTGGTAACGTCACGTAGCATACAGCTGGTGTATCACCGTGTATCTTTGGCCGTGTCCGAACTGCCATACTAACGTCCTACTCATACTCATTTTGACTTCAATTTGAGTATGTGACGGTTGGGTATGCGAGTTTGGGTATGTGAGAAATTCCCGGATGAGTACTAACTTCCGGGAAGATTTTGGGTATGAATCGATTGTATAGTTTTCCTACTCAACCGCCCCACAATGCATTGGGTCAATTCTACCCGCCCAGGAAAATGAAATATTTTCGAGCAAGTTGCTAGGCAACAACATTGTTTGGGGTTCCGCGATCTGACAGATGTACGTGCAGTCATTCATAAACTCTTACAATAGATAAGAGATGAAGATAAATACCTAACAACATTAGAGTCACTAAGTGAAATGAGTGAAGTGAGTCTGATAGTGGAGAGAGATTAGAACAGATCGCTGTTCCACACACCGCGGCTCGTCCAGCTCAACTCACAGACAGCTGAGTGCTGATGAGCCGGACAGAGGGATCCTCCGCCTCAAAATATAATTATTATAAAACAAGAGGTCTAAAACACAGATGATGAACACAGGACTGTAAAAATCTAGTTCAATATCTAACCTGTAGAGGGCGGTTATAAGCTTAACAGTGTCTAAACTGCAGGAATCTTATAAGAAGAAGAAGAAATTCTTCATTGCTTGAGTATACTTCAACTGAGAACGTTTCGACGCAGCTCGCATACACAATCGATCTTTGAGTAGAGAGTATGCAGTATATAGATGGTGAGTATGTAGGATGTAGGACGCTAGTATGGCAGTTCGGACCATGGACATATAAAGAAATGGACACCGTATTGAAACATGGCGCCCATTCATTCCTATGAAAGCTGCTCATTGGCGCAAAAAAGCAACAAGGAAGCGGCCATACTGCTCTCATGTGAGCCAGGCACGCCTTTTTGTATGACGTAGCGGCACCATGGACCGATGCCTCCTTCCTCGAAAACCAACTGAAAGCCGTTAAAAGCCGTTGGGCTAATAAAACGCTTGAGGTGGCGTTTTGAAATGAAAAAACTTCAGTTTTATTAGTAAATGGTCTAAAGATAGGTATGAGCCTATGATTGATATCCAGAAAAAATTTGCGGAGACACAATCTTGTTCGCCGCTTGTATTGTGTGGACGGGGGAAATCTGCCTCTGGGCTCATAGGAAAATAAGCTCCCATTCACAGCATGCAGTACCAATGGGTTGGCCACTAGTCTATGCTGGCTGCTCGGAGAAGGCACAATCCTGAGGGCCTGGTTCGGACACGGCCACCGGCTTTGAAAAGGTCAGCAGCCAACTAGGTCAAAGTTCAAAGGTGGTTCTGCCGTTCCAAATGGATCCAGTAGATGGCACCATTGTATAATGCGAGACCTACTGGACAATCAAGTCGCCCAGTTACAACAACAATCACACCATTCATCACATTTTCTCAACAATTAAAAAAAAAAAAAAAAAAAAAAACGAAGCTCCGAATACTAATTTAAGCTCCGAATACTAATTTTCCGAACGAGTATTCGAATATTCGAATACTTCGGGCCAGCCCTAGTTAAAACAGGAGCCTTTCTGAGAAATGTCCTGCCATTGTTTAAGTAATGTTTTTGTTTTGTTTTGTTTTTGTTTTGTCCTTGCCGTACACCATTGCTTGTTTGTAATGATTTAATTTGAATTGTGTGCTCCATGCCATGTGCTATGGCCGTGAGCCGTAATAAATAAATGAATAAATGAAATGAAAAAAGGCCACCTAGATGCAAAATGATCTCGACACTGATGTTGGCTCATAATAATTAAAGACTTTCTGGATTATTTACATTGTTCATTAATTTCCTTAATCATTGCTTGCAGTTCTTAGGCATTCACTTACATATATAAAACAGCTTCATGCATTTGGCACTTCTACCAGCAGCAATATAATAACTGGCAATTGCAGTTGTATGGCGGTTTATAGTCCAGGAGCCTTTTAGCTGCTGTTGCTTTTCATATTACAACACCATATACAACATTTAAAGGGACATTATTCAGAATGTGTGTGTGTGTGTGTGTGTGTGTGTGTGTGTGTGTTTGTGTAAAACAAACCTCTCTTTTATCATTGCCATACACATAACTCATATGGCTGGTTTCTTATCTTTTAAAGCTGCAGTTGAGAGTTTTTTTACTGTAATATTTGGCAAAACTGTCATAATAGCCATTCAGCTATATGTAGGTGAAGTGGTCTGAAAATATTTTTTTATCACTTTGCTCTCCCCTGTCTCTGTGTGCTGCCCCCCAAAATTGCCACCGCTCATGTTAATTTTGACCAATCAGAGCGAGGTCAGATTCTCCGTTCTTATTGGCTGTGGGACCTTGGCAACGACGTTGATGCGTCAGTTGCGTGAGCGTTCACGACCCTAGCAGTCTGACACTAGCCTACTGTTTGGTACTAGGCTACTATGGCGGACAGCGAGTAGCAATGTCTTCACAAACGAACCCTCCATTTACCATTCCCAGGATACCAACAACTAACACCGCTAAGACAGCAAAAAAACGAGGAAAGACGAATGTTGAAAAGTTAACTGCTGAAAGGGAGACGGAGAGAGCTCGAAAAAAAGTACACCGGCCATGTCTTCTTGCCCTATCACATCAAGACCTCTCCAACCGCGACCTCGTCTCCTTCCTCTGCCCCTAGGCTGCCTGCCGCTAGCAGCAGCCCTCGTCCTGTGCTCAGTGTTGCCAACTCAAAGCGATTTTGTCGCTATATTTAGTGACTTTTCAGCCCCCCTGGTGATTTTTTTTTCAAAACAGCGACAAGCGACAAATCTAGCTTTTTTTTCTGGTGTTATTGGTGACTTTTTTCGCCAAAGCAAGTATCACCTCTTCTCAACGAGCAGCGGGAGCACTGACACACAGCCCGCTCCTCGCGCAGCAGCCCCGAGCAGCCCCGAGCAGCTGCGGTCAGAGCAGGAGCATATTAGGAGATACACACACACCTCTCCGCTCTGTTACAATTAGTTTGCTATCTTGCCTGGCTGTTACAGCTACTTTTGTTAGGCCTACCAGAACACTTACAATGATTTTAAGCTAACATACATGGTATGTCTGTGATTAAAATGTATGCTCAATATGTACGTATGTAGTTATCTTTACTAATGTTTAATCACCTCGGAATCGGACATGGTGTTTGTCTCCTGTCAATGTAACTGAATTCACATGAACGCGCATAGCTGTCGTTTGGAGGGAGGAGCTACAGCAGGTAGAGCGTTGGGAAAACAGCCGTTGGGATCCCAACGGCTGAAACTCTCAACTGCAGCTTTAAATCAACAAAAAAGTAATCTTGAACTAAGCTGTTAAATTAACATTATTATCACTTTACATATATCAACAATGGAAGATTAGAGTACACATGAACGATATACCCAGTAAGGAGGGACAAAAAAAAAGGATACACAAATTTTTATATAAAAATATAAGTCAAAGAAACTCTCAAAAAGATATAATCTTAGCTCATTGTCTTGTCTCTCTTGTTTTTCCCACAGGATTTTGAGGCCTGGGTGAATGACACAGCGGAGCATGGCTTTGTGGTCGTGTCGTTTGGAGCTGGGGTCAAGTACCTTTCTCATGACGTTGCTCACAAACTTGCAGGAGCCCTGGCCAGGCTGCCGCAGCGCGTGGTCTGGAGGTGAAACACCTGCTTCTTCACTATCTCTCATTCCTCACACAGCTACTGCAATCTGCATTCAAGGGGGCTCAGAGGGCGTAGTATGCATGCATTGATCAGTAATGTCATTCATAGGTTTAAATGCACTCACATAATCAACTATACTACATCCAGTCCAATACACGCTGTAAAATAAAGGGGAACAAGTTGATCCTCTGACCGTTCTCTGTCTCAAGTCCAAATGTCCGTTTTGCCACCCCACATTTGCTCCAGGGTTTATCTGAGGTCACCCTCTTGATCAAACAGAATCGAGCAATGGATCCTAACCTTTTAAGCATCTTTGTTCTCTTGAATGAGAACTAAAGACAGACACTATACTGATGATGAGGGCTTTACATGTTTATGGTCGAAAAGACATCTGCATTTTATTTAATACAGCAAAGTCACATAACGGAAGTGATTCGTCCAGAAAATGTGCTCAGTTGAATGGCCCATTTTTACGTGTCAAGTTCAGCTGAGATAACTATCTACAGGGCCTTTCTTTGTTTCAGTATCTGTGTGTCTGTGACAGGATTAATGTAGACCTTCGTGTGAATGAATAACAGGAGCAGGGCTGTACAGTGCGACAGTTTTGATCGCATTTGCTACTGAAATTGATCATGTGCGATGATGAATACAAGTCCACTCGCACTAGTGCTAATGAGGAGAGGCTGTCTGTTTGAGACACAGAGGAGCGCTGCACAACACTGCTTAGAGGGCTCTACGTTACAGTTTTTTACGATTGCTAAACCACAGTGGGCACAACTGGAACGACAAGTGCAAAACTCTAACAACACTATGCAGAGCAGCGGTTCATTCAGACCAAACTGTAGCTCGTTTTAGCTCGTTTTTCATTGCTTATACACAACTTGCAAAACTCTACACACCTATCTCATGGCTTAACCACAGCCTGCACAACACTGTGGATTTCCAGCACTTTTTTCAAATGCTAACACACTGCTGCCACAACTATAAACCACACATTCAAAACAGAATGAATCCCTTTTAAACACTGTGGATTGCAATTTCAACTGAAACACTAAGATGTCTTGTTTTAGACTTGTTAGTGAACATATATACAGTATAAAGGGAAAGCTCAAAAAAATATATTTTTTTGGAAATGGACCCAGGAAGACAGGTTGTTGGAGGTAGAAGAGTAGCAGTGAGAGTGTGGATGTGTGGAGGAAGACCTAGAAGACATAGAGCTGTAATGTCTGATGAAATACAGTAAGGGAAACACTGATAGACCCTGTTGTGAATCATGGTCTCTCATTGAGAGAGGCAGGGTTGAGAGTGCAACCCAATCTGCAAAAATCTAAAGTTGCATCTGTAATACGGAGTTTCCAGCAAACAAACAGCTTAGAGTTGCATCCTTACAGTAAATGACAACATTACAGGATAGATTTCTGTATTATAGAATATTTACACAGATAAATACTACATTTGGAAATGTTTTCAATAAAATATACAAAATGTGTATCTATTGGAGCAAACTTCAGATTTTCATTTATTTTTGTTTTCCTAAAAAAAATGGTATGTTATGAAATAAACAATTTCATGTGAAAGAATTTAACCCTCTCATCAAAGAAAATATTATGAAATTTGTGTGAAATAACTCAAATTGACTGAGTGACTGTGTGTGTTATCTCAATGAGGCTGGTTCATAGTGTTTGCTGCACTGAGCCTATTTTGCAGGTGAAGTGAACTGTTCAGCTCCAGTGACTGTTGGTAGTGCAGACTGTAGTTAGAGTTTTGCACATTGAGCTACAGTTGTGCCCACTGTGGTTTAGATCGAAAAAAAACTGTAACAGAAGGACATTTACCAAAAATGTTTATTATTATTATTATTATTATTATTAATATAATAATTATATGTATATACAAAAAATATATAGATATTAATTTCATGGGGAGAAATAATTCTGAATCAGCAAAATGTTGCAATTGGCAGGTTAGATTATTTTGTCTAAATTGCAATCAGTGTACCCCTATTCATTTTTCTACAATTATTACTGCACACACTAGGATATGATATTAATTGAGAATTTCAAATGAGACCAAGATGACAGGCTAACAGGTAATTAGAGCGAAATGCATGGGTTAAGGTTATGCAGGTTTTTGATCATACTTTGTGTGCTACTGAATTTATTTTTGTGCTACTGATTTTTTTTGCTTGCTAGCACCAGTGCTACCACCTAAAGAAATAAGCGTACAGCCCTGAACAGGAGTCAGGAGGTCCCTACCTTACACCTCTGATTGAAATCTAAATTTCTTGTAATCATTTACACAGCAGAGATCTACTGACAATGACCTGAGCAGATATGCAAAACAGAAGAGGGGGGAGAGTAGGACTGCTAAGGATTTTTTTGGGGGGACCTCTTGTTTCACAGTGCTTCCAAATTCCATCCATGAACCTGTTAATCCTTTTCTCTGACATAATGAATAATTACACACTCAAAAAGACTGGTGTGAGGTTGCATAATCCTTATCAGGAAGTCCTATTTGTTTGTATCAGTAAACTTTGTTCTGGTGTGTCCAATTTGTGGTCCATTGCTTAACCATGGCCTTGGTCCTTATTCCCGCGGTCCCCAAATCTTACTTTTCTATAGGTTTATTGTGTTGCTGGGTTAATGTTTGAACATGTGCTTGTGTGCAGAGTGTGCAGGTGACTGGTGCACATCATCTTCACTTGTACAAACACTGCACACCTGACAAATAAGAAATAACCTTTGAAAAGAAGTGCAAGGAAGGATACAGTTCAGTTACAGAGTAACAAAGTTAGACATTCCACTGACAGTTCAACAGATATAGATTTGTAAGTTAGTCAAATATGAGAATAAAAGCGGAGGATAATGAATGTCTTACAAAGATTCCTAAAATAACACAGATTTACCCACGTAGGTAAGTGGGTGTGATGACCTAAAGTAACTGTTATTTGAATATACAATCGGAGATAGCCAAGTGAGTTAAACTGCGATCTCAGGCACAATATGAACCCCACAAAGGCAAAGCAAAAAAAGTCCCACAACTGATCTGTTCCTGTGGTTCCTTTACGTCCTTTTAGTAAAGCCTCAGACAGGCATAAAGTGGATATGGGGCGAACACACCCTCAGTGCTCCACTATGTTCAACAACAGACACTCAATATATGACTGGATATGTGTGTTCAGAAATGAAATGAAATGAATTAAGGATTAGACAACAAGTCGAGGCCCTGGTGCGATCTAAAACGATCCAAAATGTGGTTGCAGTGTCTGCTTACAGTATGGTTGTTGTGAAAAAGCTTGACGTTCTGGGCAAGAGGTACTGTGTGTTGTGATGTGGGGGATGTATTTTCCTTGGCACGCAACACAAGTTTTACACTATTATTACATGCGAGTAAAAATGGGATTTTACATTGGGGATGGTGACACCCTGTTTCTTCTTTATTATTTTAGTGTAAATGACAAAGGCACATGAATCATATCCCTCTGCTCTCAAGCACTGACCTTTCACTAATCAGGTTTCCAAACAGCCTCATTTAAGCCCCAAGACTTTGTACGTGACATTGAATATTTAATCTGCCTTCTGATGCCCCTTCCAAACCAAGAGGTTGGAAAAGTAAGAGGGCTGATGAGAAGAACAGGGACCAAGCCAAATGAATCATGTCATTGATAATTGGCTGAATGAATGCAGGCTTTGATTGGCAGGACAGTGAATTGGTGCTTTGTTAAAGAGGGATGAAAGAGTTTGAGTTTGGGAGAAAGGGATGGATGGATGGATGGATGGATTGATGGAGGTCATAATGTAGCATGCATATTTGTGTTCCGCATTTGTTCGAAATGCTTCTGCACACGCAACCACAGCCCCCAACAAACATGCACAAGATGCTGTATGAAATTACCACCACCCTGTGGAAGGGGGTTCGTGAAGTGGGTGTAACCTAAAAATCTGCAAGTGAAGCCCTGCTGTTTTTTTTGCTTTTTAATTCAGGAAAAATGATCAACAGTGAATACTCCTTGAATGTTTGACTCAATTAATTATCTATTGCGCACACTGTACAATAGTACATATTCTGACCTCACTAAGGGTGCACACGATCAATAGGCTAACAGTAAGACGTTTGACGCTTTTTAACAGAAGAAGGTGTAAAACTGAAAACAAGTTCACTGATATTGATTGAAAAAAAATTAGATATCAACAACAATATAAGAACTAAGGTGAAGCACAGTAACAATGAAACTGAAAATATAGATTTACTATGAAGATAACATTCCAGGAAGAAACAAGATGCCCCCAAAGAAAAGTCAGCCCAACAGTTGTGAATGTTGTATTAGCAACTCATTAGCTTCATAAGGCTAGTATACTGTGATGAATAGCTTCATTAGAAGTTAACTGATTACAGATAAACTAAAATGAACGAGGTAGTTTTATACACTGGGAAATACATTGATTTACTTTCTTTGTGTTCAATTCATTAAGTCTTGTAGTGAACGTGAGACAACCAGCAGAGAATTGGTTAAGAAATAGCCCTGCATCACTGTGATCTGTCATTTTCACACTTTGGTTTTGTACAGAGGAAACAAAAGAGAAGAGATATAATGTACATTAGCTATATGCATGTGTTGATTGGTGAGCCTTAGAATAGATGGTTGGTTTTTCTGTTGGACAGAGCCAGGCAACTGAACTGTTACACCTGATGCTAGCTTTAGCGTCATATTAACTGTAGGCCTACAGAATTGGAGATGTTAACATCAATCTTCTTATCAAACTCTCTGAAAGAAAGTCAGTCACTAAATCATTGGTATAAAAAAAGTATTCACAGTTAATGGTTCAGTAAGTGGAATGGTCAGTTTAGCTAACTTCCTGTCACTGACAGCAGTTAGCAGTTCCCTCCCTAGTCCCCATGTCACCATATTAATCCACTGCGGTCTTCAAGCAGTGAGTTATCTAGCATCATCTCAGATAAGTAAGCGTGATAAAACATGATAAAGACTTGGGAAGGATTTTTACCTGCTCCGCCATTGCAGGCGCATAAACATTCACCCATCTGTCACTCTGCGTTTGCACCGGCAGTGAGACGGGTGCCGGTTTGTAGCGTTCTCTCTTCTGATTGGATACCAGTTTCGGGATCCTCAAAAAGTTTATTTGCCAATTACATGCAGAGCAGTTGACTGAAAGATCGGCTTTATGAAATGCGCACACTATTTAAGTGATCACTGAATAAAGAGCGATTTAACACTAATATTAACATAAATAAATCGCTTACTTCACCTTTAATGCTCCAACAAGGGTAAGTAAGGAGTAAATGCAAGATGTCTGTCAACATTTGTTTGGCCACATATCTGGCAGAGACTGTATGCAACTCAGTTAAACTGTAACTGCCATGGAACTGGGCCCTTAGGTGTTGCTAGTAGCAACATGTTAACTGTATCCTAACTAACGGTAATAAGGGTGGCAAAGGTAAATAAACTTAGATATTAGGGATTTTCTTGATCAGAAAAGTGAGAAAAACAACAGTATCTGAGCAATTTGTTTCTTCAGTTTTTTTTCCCTCATTAGTTCCTTTCCTTCTTCTCTAGATTCTCTGGAGTTCCACCAAGTAACCTTGGCAACAACACCAAGCTTGTGGATTGGATGCCTCAGAATGACTTATTAGGTGAGTATTGATATTGATAAAAAATTAAATTAAAATTATCTTAACTACAGGCCAATTTCCAAACTCCCATGCCTGGCAAAATTCTAGAATCACTTATTAATAATCAGTTAAAAACATTTCTAACTAGTGCTTCCATTTTGAGCCCGTACTAATCTGGTTTTAGGGCAGGCCACAGTACAGTCTCTGCTGTGACTTTGGTTGTAAACAACATTGTTAGAGCATAAGACAAGAAAAAGCACTGTGCAGCACTTTTTATTGATCTTTCAAAGGCCTTTGATACTGTTGACCACCATTTGCTTTTACAGAGGCTGCATGGCATTGGCTTTGATCATTCTGCATGTAGCTGGTTTAGGGATTATCTTTCTGATAGACAGCAGTCAGTTAAACTGGGAAGATACCAATCTGAATTCTTAACTGTTACAAATTGTGTCCCACAGGGCTCAATTTTAGGTTGAGTTATTTTCACAATTTATAAAAATAACATTGTTTTATCGCTAAAAAACTGTCACGCCCATCTATACGCTGACGACACAGTACTGTATTGCATTTCCGATTCGGTGCACCAATCTATTCAAAACCTACACAGCTCTTTTAACACTCTGCAGGACTGTCTAGTGGACCTCAGGCTTGTTCTAAATACAGACAAAACCAAATATTTGTGTTTCTCCAGAGCAAGAACTACAAATTTGAATGATTTTAATATTTTTACAAGGAATGGATTTTTAATTGGAAGAGTCACAGAGTACAAATATCTCGGCATCTGGTTAGATGATAAACTCACTTTTAATTTTCATATAAAAAATCTTGTTTGTCGACTACGACAAAAAATTGTCTATCTTTATATGAACAAAACCACCTTCCCTTTATTTAGTAGGAAAAGGGTTATTGAGGTAGTTTTCATGTCTGTCCTTGATTACGGTGATGTGGTTTACCGGCATGCATCACATTCATGTCTTAAACTCCTGGACTCTGTTTTTCACTTTGCTTTAAGGTTCATCACAGGAGATGCTTATGACACACACCATTGTCTTTTATATGAAAAGGTTGGGTGGTCCTCACTTAAAGAGAGACGTGACGCACATTGGCACATTTTTATTTACAAAGCCTTGACCGGGAAGCTTCCTCGTTATTTAACAGAAATGCTGCAAATTTCAGATGGGCTTTATCAAACCCGCTCCACTGACATGCTTATGCTTTATGTCCCACAAGCCCGGTCTGAGCTGGGAAAGACAGCTTCCTGGAACAACTTACAGCAACAAATTAAACTAAATACCTTCATATCCTTTAACCAATTTAAACAAACTATCTTAAATCTGCCAAACCCTACCTGTAACTGTTTTAATTAGGCTATATTGTACTTTCACCCATTTAATTTTAATTGCTGCCATTCTCCACCACTGTGTAAATGTTTCAATTGTTTTTCTCTTCACTTGTCGTTGTGTATTTTGATGTATTTGCATTGAATATTGAATATGTTTTGTTGTTTTTCCTTTGAATTTGTTTGAACTCGACGTCATTGTAAATGAGGGTCACCCCTCAATTGGTCTCTCGAGGATAAATGAAAGTTAAATGAAATTAAATAACTAAATAATGTTATATAAGCCAAATTAATTCTTAGATCATTTTCAAAATCCTTTAAATGAAGAAAAACTTTCAGTAAATAATACTGAAAATGTGCATCGTGTTAACTTCACGATACACTAAAGTCATTTGGTTAATTATACTCTCGAAATAATACACACAAACACACACACACACACACACACACACACACTCACACATACACACACACATACACACACACACACACACACACACACACACACACACACACACACACACACACACACACACACACACACTTATCTTCTTTCTTCCTTTCACTGTAATTCACCCTTCCCCACACCACCACCCCCACCCTCACAAAGTGGGTAGCAACAGTTGAGATATTGCTGAGTGTGCGGCAGTTTGTGTGATCTACTGTAATATATTGCACATAATTTAGAAAAAAACACCAACCCAGCAAAATAAACGCCCTGTCTAAACAAAAGACTAATGATCATAACACCTAACATGCAAAAATCACATCCCTCATCCCTCCCCTTAATCCAGGCCACGCCAACACGAGGGCCTTCCTGAGCCATGGTGGCCTGAACAGCATCTACGAGGCCATGTATCATGGGGTGCCGGTGGTGGGTGTGCCCCTGTTTGGAGACCATTACGACACCATGACGCGTGTATCGGCCAAAGGCATGGGTATCATGCTATACTGGAAGAGCATGAGCGAGGAAGACCTCTACACAGCCCTGACCAGCGTCATCAAAGACAACAGGTCAGATTTCCAAGTCCTGTATATGCACACTGTCAAACTGTCCCACATGCTCTGTATATTATATTATTAGTGCCATCTGGTGACCATATCGGATATCACCACTCTGGAACTTAAAGGTGCAGTATTTAAAGGGAATTGGCTCTTTTTTTTCTGAAAAGACTATGGTACAAATGGAATTTAAAGGTGTTGTAAGCGGAGTGGTTCTTTTAGCTAACTTCCTGTCAGTTACTGCAGTTAGCAGTACCCTCGCTCGTCCCTACGTCCAGGGCCGACGGACTGGGTAGAAAAGTGATACAGTCGTGGGGGGGCCCAAGGCAGAGGGGGGCCCATAAATTTATTTATTTATTTATTTTTTAACAAGCTAAATGTGTGGCCCCGATCTTTGAAGGCCCTGAACAATGCCATTCCAAAAAAATAAATAATTGACTGGCTCGTGATAGGCCCCTGACCCTTGCAAGGAGATCAGGGGCCTGCGCATGACTAAGCCATGTATGCGGGAGAGTAAGCAGGAGCAAGCCAACATTGAATTGAACTGGTGGCGAAAATAAACGCAGCGATGTTTCTATGGGGATATTTAGCTGTACAGAAATAAGTGCTGGCAAAGCTAGGACAGTTTAAGACTCCACATCACTGTGGCAACACAACCTATCTATCAGCTCAGACAGCGCAAAGAAAAGTCTGATGAATACATGAGAGTGATGGCCCCTGCAAGTTTCAGTAAGTTTAAAGAAGTGCCACACTGTTACTGCCTTTGAAATGCATTTCGACATTTTAAGGGGAAAACACATTGTATTTATTATTTCAACTATTGAGTTATTTTGTAGAACAGCATGCTAGTGTAGGCCAACAAGATTGATTTTCTGAATTTTCAATGCTGCTTTATTTTTATGTTTTAAATTGGGAAAGACATGTTCCAAAACAACCTGTATTTAAAAAGAAATCAAGCAAGTAGGCTAATAATAACCATTAATTAATTATAGGCTATCGCATCACAGTAGGCCTATTGTCCACAATAATCACAGCCCCCCATCCATAAAGGAACTTTAAAAAGTTTAATTTGCACTTGATGTGCCTACACAAGTGTATGGTCTATTATTTGTATTTAGTGTGTCTGCATAGTATTGCACAAAAACAGTAGAAGTTTTCTTTAATTGTGTTTTGTACTGTCTGTAAAATTATACTTGCACATAGCAAACAAAATTGCACCTCTGTATTCAAATAAACAGTTGTTTATTTCTATAGTGCGCATTGGCATCTTTGAGCAAAATACCCCCAAAATTTTCGCCGCGCCTCCTGTGACCCTGCCCAGTGACCACCTTGACTAAGACATATTATGGGGGAAACACCGGTAAAAGTAATGATTTGGTCATTCATCAGATATTGTGGAGTTGTCTGGCTCAGAGAGACATGCTTTTCAGGGGGCCCATCAGGACTTTTTGTATAGGGGCCCAGAATTTGGTGCTACGCCCCTGCCTACGTCACCACATTAATGCACTGCGGTCTTCAAGCAGCAAGTTATCTAGCATCATCTCAGATCCATAAGTGTGATAAAACATGATAAAAACCAAAAAACAGAACATTGGGAAGGATTTTTACCTGCTCCGCCATTGTAGGCGCATACACATTCACCCATCTGTTGCTCTGGCGTACACTGGCAGTGAGACCATGGAGTACATATATTATATATGAGCCGGCCTGCCCACACCAATGGCTGGGCCCCTGAAAACCTCCAGTCAATGGGCCCCCCTTACCCATACTTTACTAGTATCAATGCGTGTAACAAATTGATATATTTTTTTAGATTAACACATCCCAAACCTTGGCCACAACTAGGTGGGAAACCTTTAAGGCATATATGCCTCTCAGATCTGTTATGTGGTACCCAGTCCACCTGCCCTAGGTTAGGGTAGGGGAGTTAATGTTTCTCAAAATAGTTGTATCGTCTGGGATAAACAAATAGCACAGGCACACAAGATGTCAAATACCCACTATTCTTAAAGGAATAGGAATTCTCAAAAATATGTATATTATGGTCCAGATTACCATTGATGGAAGACTGGACCAAATTAAAATTATCTTCCACAACACATGTTCTCCAGTCCAGGGTCAGCACAAAATGTACTTTATTTTACTTCATTCAGACCGTTAGGCCTTCAAGATTTTAGTTTTGAGCTCCATCAACTTTTTGCTGCCAATCTCTGGGTTGTCTACCAACCCGTAATGGATTCAAGGCCTGCAAAATTCAGACTTTCCACCCCGTGCCCACAAAAATGTACATTAAGTTATGGGTTGTTTTTTTTATGTTTAAACTAACGGTGGTGTTAATATTTGACGCTCAGAGGAGTGCCCCACCCAACCTGTTCCCAGAAAAGTCAATCTGTGACGTTCTGGCGACACTAAGCATTAAACGTCAATGAAATTAAAATGTCCAGCTGCTGGCTCCAGGGCCGTTGCTAGGAATTCTGGGCCCCCTGAAAGAATATCGGTGTGGGTCCCTCTACCCCATTCATTGCCACCTTAAATTTTCTAGTTTTTTCAGTGTTCTTGACGGTGCCTGGTACACCCAATTTGTTTATTTTTTTACAATTAACGACTTAACAAGTCAGAGTTTTATTATGTAAATTATGTATTATTAGTTGTATTATTCTAGGAGTGATTTGCAACTGTTTTAACAGCCGCTATGTGGGCACTCCAACAGGTATCAGACATGTGGTGAAGGGAGCAGCAGTGTTTTCCGCTAGTGCCTCCAATGTGCAGCTGGGTAAAAATAGTGCAGAGATCGTGACCCTCCTAGGGGGGTCCGGGGGTTTGCCCCCCCGGGAGATTTTTTTTTACCTTTTTAAAGTGAAATGCATGAATCTGGTACACTTTGACAGGAAGATTATGAGGCAAAATCTGAGGAATTTTGTGTGAACAACTTTTTTCTGTGTACTAGGCCTACTTATTTTTGGAATAATTTGGAGACACTGAGTCAGATGAATGAAATGAAGCTATTGCAGAAAGACACATGTATTTACCATAAAAATATTCATATAAAATAGAATATTATGCAAATAAACATCCACAAAGTTGTAATCCTTCTATATTATTTTCTTTTCTTTAAAGAAACCACTTAACTTTACATGAAGAATTCTGTTGTCCAGCTATCTTTTTGTTCACAGATGAGGGTGAAATAGGCTATAGAATATACACAGTGCATGGGCAACTGAGGACATTTTTTCCAAAGGTTTTTAAATAAACTCAATAATGTCCAAATAGATTAAATCATAGTCTATATCTGACATCAGAATACTGAGGAAAGTTTAAAAAAAAATAAACACATGGTTCAGTGACAGTAGGCCTATTTCTCCTCTCCTCTCTATCTGTACAGTATGTCACTGCTATAGGGAGGAGGGTCTGCTACACTAGTCTCAGTCAGCAGCGCTACGCATTATTTTATGATTCGTGGCAAACTAAGCTGAACGATTAGAAGACAGACAGCTTAATTTGTTTAGCTAGTTAACTGCTGAGCTAGCTTGCTGTGCTTCTCTGGACCGACAACAGATTAAAATATCGCGTGTTCACGTTGAATGCAGGTGGACAGGTGAAGCCTACTCATTGGACAATGTTGGGCTTTATAACTTGTGTTTTATTTCACTTACTTGCAGTACCAACCAGCGTAATTCACGTCTATTCTGGTCCGAAAGTTATTAGCGTATTTAACTGAAACACTCGTCCACCGTGAGTGATGCACTGCGAGTGCATACTTGTGTTTGTGTATTTGTGCACCGGCGCGAGACACACAGACAGACAGCACAGCGAGGAGCTGCCAGATTCTTCAGGGACGCGAGGGTGGGGGCGGGTGGACTAAACCATTATTTAAGAAGGGGCTAAGGGGGTATTTGAAATTATTTAAATTAGAATATTGTATGACTTGTGGCTTTGTTTTGATTCGGATTCATTCGTAGTTCAGTGTATGCATAATCATTTTGTCATAGAGGCTACTGGGGGGTTAGTGTGGGCCCTAGCGGGCTGTGGGCCCTTATAATTGTCATAACTTACCCCCCCTATACGACGGCGCTGGCTGGCTCTGGCCCAGGCTTTTCAAATGGCCATAAGCGGAGCAGCAGCTCTGTGTAAACCCCCAACTTTGAATAGATATTGACATTTGACTCAAGTAACAATAAATAAAGTTTGTTTTGTTGTTATGGTCGTGCAAATTTTAATTACATTTTTCGGTTAAAAATAAAGTTTAGCTTATTTAGGTTCTTGGCTTCCAAAGATAATGGGCCCCCCAAGTGGCTGGGCCCTAGAAAGCTTTCACACTTTCTACCCCTTATGGGCGGCCCTGTATATGAGTGAGACAAGTGTGGGTTTGTAGCGTTCTCTCTTCTGATTGGATAAAAATTTCGGGATACTACAATAAGTTTATTTGCCGATTACATGCAAAGCAGCTGACTGAGAGATCGGCTTTATGAAACGTGCACATTATGTAAGTGATCACTGTGTGAATAAAGAGCGATTTCACACTTATATTAACATAAATAAACCGCTTACTTCACCTTTAATATTCATAAGTATGTTTTTAATTAGTTAAATAATCTCTTGAAAATAAAAGTTGTTGTTTATTTTACTTCCTTTTAGAATTAGCGTTTTATATCTTCATTAGGGCAGGTTGCCCTCCATGAAGGCCGCCGTGTTGCAACGCCATGTTCTACAGTAGCACAGATCAGACATACTTTGGGGTTGTATTAAGAACTTTGTGTTACATTTGATTGTATGAAAAGTGCTATATAAATAAAGTTTGATTGATTGATTGATTGATTGATTGATTGATTGATTGATACTTAATGGCTTTAAACCATTTTTATATAGAGTAGGTGTCCACCGCAAATGCAACTGTTGGAAGAAGAAGTACCATAGAATAAAACTGCACCTTAAATGTTGCACATAAAGTACAGTATGCACTATCTTCATATTTCTTTAATACATTGTTTTCTTTTCTTGTGGTTTTTACGCCCATTTCTGCTTGTCTCTTATACGTAAAAACGTATAAATTGTATGTTGCCAACCTCCTGTCTCTTTCTAAACTATAGGTACCGCCAGCAAGCACGTCTTCTCTCCAACATTCACAAAGACCAGCCGGGCCACCCAGTGACAAGGGCGGTGTACTGGATCAGCTACATCCTGCGGCACAACGGTGCCACCCACCTACGATCGGCCGTGTACGAGGTGTCCCCCTACCAGTACTTCTTGCTGGATGTGGTCCTCACTGTGGCGGCCGCTGTGGCTCTGGTGGTGCTTGCGCTGCGACGGTTGGTAGGGTTAATGAGGGGGAAGGCTCGCGACCAGACCAGAGGAGGCGGAGTCAGCGTTGTGGCCAGGGATGACGTTAACGTGACCAACGGACATTGCCACAGCGAGAGCATCGCCAACGGGAAACACAAACGCAATGGCACCACCAAAGCTGAAAAGAAGATCAATTAATAGTTTTAAAATGGCCAAGGAGGGACGAGGAAGAAGTTGCCCCGAGGACACAGCTCTAGGATTGGTTTAGTGTTTTTTTATTAAAAAAAAAAAGCTTTGAGAGAAAGCTGTTCTTAGGTCTGAGTCAAGAGGCAACTGCTACTCAAGAGCGAGCAAGAGGCTTTAGGTAGGAGGATGCACACAGTACATTGTGTGGGGGGACAAAGCAAGGCATCGGGTGCTCAAAAATCTGTGTGTGTGTGTGTGTGTGTGGTGTATGTGTACACTGAGGTGAATTTTAACGAAAAGCTGACAACAGCAGCTACAGCAAATATGACACGAAATTTGAAAAGTCTTTGAGGATGAAACACAGGAAAGGGCACACTGGAGGAACGTGTGTTCTTCATGTGCGTCTCGTCTCCTGCATGTTCTCTCTTCCTGCCCGTCTCACCAGCGGAAGGTTAATAATGAAGAGGGGGAAATCCTGAGCTCCAAGCCCTTATCAACAGAACAGAAAAAACAAACAGATAACTTTTTAACTATTTGGGATTTAATGTATCTTACTTCAAACTCTGCTTCTAGCGTCTGGTAAACTGTAAATAGAGGAGACATCTATTTATTACTGTACAAATGCATTTTAAAGATGGACCTATTTAACCTTAATATAATTATTTTATTTATTTCATGTATCAGCGGTGTGGTTGTGATGATGATGATGGTAGACTTACACTCCCTCCTCTAAGCTAATACATTTTGCTTCATGTGAAAACAAACAAAAACAGAAATGGACAAGCAGCAGTCATTATCAATCTACACACGCCTGTGTTTTCTGCGTCTGCATTATCCACAGCATTCATGTCGGTCTTGTTTTTTAAACTAATATGAGGGTTGGGAATAAACAGTGTCCCTTTTCACACGGCAGTGTGCCCTTGGCTGTGCGGCGATCTTGATTAGTTCTGGTAGGGAGTACCTCAATGCAACCGTGATTGGCTTATCAGTGTGCAAAAGGTGATCATGTTATTATCAAACATGAAAAACTAAACTACCAAAGATACCGTGGATAAGCAAAGCCAGATGAGGAATGTGCTCAGGCATATCCAGTCAGGTGATCAGCGCAGAGTCTAAGCATTATTGATTAATGATTACATGCTTCGTCTGTCCCATATTTTAATTCTGCATCCATCAACTTTCTTTTAATAAGAAAGGATTCGTCCCTTGATTGCAATTTATAATGCTACACGTGACTTGTACATCATTCATCTGTGATTCATTTCATTTTTATCACACATGTAAACAAAATTATGTTTTTGGGTTCAATTAAATGTTACTCTTCTGCAATGTGAAGTCTGTTTAGGTGTCTATGTACAAACTAGGCAGACCTTATGTAATTGTATTAACTTTGAGTGTGAATGATTCACATTTTGTATGTGGGCTTTTATAATGCAGATATTTATGTATGCAGTATGATTGAATACACTTGTGTGTGTGTGTGTTTGTGTGCCGCTAGTTGTTTCAATGCTTGTGCGTTTCATCACTGCACAACTTTGGACTGAGTGTATGGATGAAACAGGGTAGATGAGGAATGTTTTAGCCCCCTGAAATATACAACCATAGATTAATTTGCTTTTCTGTGAAGTCATATCACAGAGTGTATGCTCATGCAAATGAATAGTTTTGTTATTTTCTTTTAGTAAGAGTGAACTTGAATTCAGAAGCTTTTATTTATCATTTTATGTGCTAATCTACTCTACATAATGCTACCCTTCTTTTCTTGGCCACCATGAATCCCACTTCTTCAGCAATTAATAGTACTGTGTCACTGATCACTGCAGTCAAATTCTTTTCTTGAACCCCTGTCAAGGAGATCAAATGGCAGGGCAAGCTTCAGAGTTAGCAGATCTGGTATCTTGCTAATGGACATTTCGAAAGGGTAGGTGCTCACGGACATGGGGTATCACAATCTCATGAAGATGAGACTTTCACTTAGACATTTTATCAAACCACCAAGCCACACATACACACTACACATTCTGTAATATTTCTTCCATTGTTTTAGGAGCACAGTCCAGACATGCAATTTAAAAAAAAATATTTGCCACCACAATTTGCATTCCAACAAAGAGATTGTTTACCAATTCACCAAACAAGCCTGGCACTTGGACAATATAGCTCTCTGAATTTAATGGAAACAGAAGGAATACTATCGCCTAACCTGTCAACGTTGTGGAGTACTTAATATCCGACAGATATGCATTCTGTGTGTTCACAAATCCTTTGTGATAATTAAGAGAAGATGACATTCCTTTCTCTGTGAGCTACCATCACACTTGCAAAGCCTGATCCAGCCCTGCTGAAAAAACAGACTATTATACTTGAATCATTATCATTATCATCTATAACAACTTCAGCTGTTGGGTATGGTAGTCAGGTCTGCAGGTGCTGCTCAAAGCTATGAACAGAGTCAGGAGAGAAAAATATTTGTGAATATTTGTATTTTTTGTTTAGTTATTTCAGTATTATTAGTATAGCCCACATAGTTAAATGTTGTCTATTCACTTATATCTTATGTTCAAGTACTTACCCCCACATTCTGTCATGTCTAAGACCTTGTGTCATTGTATTTAATCAGCTTGGAGATGTCCTTTTGTTCTGTCGTCAGTAGTTCACTTGCTTGTTCCACTTGGTCTGCTGCAACCCTCAGTTCTTTTAAATCGAGTCTGAAGACTTTTCTGTTTCCATTTTAACCTGTACTTCTTATTTTATTTAAATGTTTTACTTCTTTTCATTCGATTTTAAATGTCTTCTAATGTGTTTTATGTATTTTAATCTTGCCCCTGTAAAGCACTTTGAATGGCCTTGTGTTTGAATTGTGCTATATAAATAAACTTGCCTTGCCTTGCCTTGCCTTGTCCATTGTCCACCTATTTGCCTTTGACACACCCTAGTGTATTCTGCTGTTTAAAAAAATTAACTTTTCAATTTGATTTTAAAAAGTCCTCACTTTTCCTGTCATGCGTGTCCATGTTGTAAATAGAACAATGTAAACCAAATACTAATGCTGAATAAAAATTACATATTTTGTTTGAAGAGACTTTTTTTAGTTTCTCAAAATTGTTTATTTTAAAAAATACACATTGAAAGAAGACAGATGAAACGACGAAAGTAAACAGTGCTGCAATTATCATAGTTTGTCACTCAAACGTGTACAGTACTTGGCTTTGTTTAATTTAGAATTGGTTGTTGCCTGTGTCACCATATTGAACAAACAGGTACATACGGTCCGTGTTTTTGAGAGCTGACAAGGCCCATGTTGATTACATTAGTTGATGCTGTCTCAGTCTGATAGGGGATGTATAGGCTTTCTGTTGGGAGCTGTTACCGAGCAGCAAGAGGTTTTGTGGGTATTGTGGAAGAATTGTTTTGTTGAAGAAAACTTCACTATAGTCCAATATTAAAACAAATCTTTACTTAGTTTCAAAAGACAATACAGATGAATCGATTATGGTCAGCATTCATGCATGGAGAGAGACCATAGCATCCTGCTCAAAGCAATGCCAGGGTCTTGACTGAGTTGTAAACACAAAATGAGCTGCTCTATACAGAATGGTTGACATGGTCAGATAGGTAGAATAACAATGGAACAATCAAGTTTGGTTCTTGATGACATCAATGCTAATCTGAATCTGGGAGCTTCCAGGATGGCCCACACCTAGGGTGTCAGCCCAATCAGACTGATTTAATTACAATAGAAACTCCAGACAAGAAACATCAGTGGTCAAGATGAGAGGAAATACACTTCATACAATGATCAAATAATGAATGTAGAGACAAGAGTAGAATTAAACTAATCAATATAAAATTGGCTTCCACAATTCCCCATTTTGTCCTTTACAGGACAACACCAAACTCAAAAGTATATTCAAATGGAGCTTGGAAAATTACAGAACAATCAATTCACATGAAATGTATGCAGTTCATTAAAGACTCCGTTGGAGGATTCTGCAGGCGAGTGAGTTGGACTATTAGAAGGAACTTGTAGTCCAGGAATGGGAGAATCATAGTTCAATCAGAGTGCCCAAATAATGACACATTCCTTTGTGAGGTTGAAAAAAAATGTTCAGGTGGAATATACAGTATAGCATTTTATCACAGTCTGAGATCGGCAAAAAACATCAGAGGGAGTCCTCAATTGGTGCTATTAGGAATGCATCCACATACAGTAGTTGGCAGAGTGTTGGGCTGTGGTCAGACACCATCCTAGTCAGGCTAGCATTAGTGTTGTTAGAAGCGATAGTTTGGGGATTTAAATCAGGTTTCATCCTTGCAGAAAAGGAAACACATCATGTAGGAGAGGTTGAGCCACCGATTATATATTTCACCCATTTAATTTCATTTTAATTGCTGCCACTCTTCACCACTATGTAATTGTTTCAATTGTTTTTTTGTTTTTTGTTTTTTTCTTCTCTTCACCTGTTGTTGTGTAATTGATGTATTTGCATTGAATATTGTGTATGCATTGTTGTTTTTCCTTGGAATTTGTTTGAACTCGACGTCATTGAAAATGAGGGTCACCCCTCAATTGATCTCTCGAGGATAAATAAAAGTTAAATGAAAAATGAAAAAAATATTCCTTTGTAATGGTTGAGTGTCAAGGACTCACTGTAGTGGTATTCCGGTTATGAAAGCAGTTAGCAGCAACAGCATTGGTGTTTTCCATCATTGTTGGTGCAGTTGGATAGCTGCTCTCGTCGTCATGATTAAGAGGCTGTTGATCTTTGGCTGCTGAGTAGTGGCAAAAGTGGAGCCCCATGGCGTCTTTCACACTCCACGTCAGGGTTGGTGGTGAGCAAGACTTTGAATGGATCATTCAACTTTGGCTGCAGGATGTCCTTTCCTTAGTACCGCTACATGTATATATGGTCACCAGGCTAGATGTGTGATGTATCCATCAGTGGGAAAAAGCAATAGGTGACGTTCCTTGTTTTCTGGTCGCTGTACTTCTCATTGTCATTAAGATAATGGGCAAAAGTCTTTGATCCATTTTATACTATTAATACATAGCAACTATATTATGTTTTTTTTTTCAAAATATTTTTTTTTTGGCATTGATAAAAACATTTGCATTTTTACAAAGGGTCCCTAGGGGTGAGGATGTGTGCTGCTTGGATTGTTTTTACAGGTTTTCCTGCTTTGTTCTATTGATATGTGACACATCGTTGACAACAATTCTCATAAATTATTATCATACCAAGGGCAAATAAATCTTTGGTTATTTCAGCAACCATTCCCCATTTGCTCGTGTGAGACGCCAAATGTGCCACACGAGCAAGTTGAGAAATCTGGGAATGTGGAGCAACTACGTGGCCATCGCAGGAGCTCCACAACCCTTAAATGAATAAATAAAACACAACCTGATAACTGGCGAGACCGCTCAGAGGTGTCAGCAGTAGTTTGTAAAGCAGCCACAAAATGGAGAGTGCATAACAAAAGTGTTTGAAAACAATGTAAACACTGCAATTGAGTCAAACAAAAATAAGCAATTTAAGCAAAAAGGGAAGAAAATTAAAAATAAACTTAAAGAGGACCTATGATGCTTTTTGACTTTTATGACCTATAAACGTTGTTATGATGATTTATAGTCATGCTTAACCATACTAAATTATCAAATAATGACTTACATGCATTTCGATGTATTCCCTGCTGACCATCTGGGGTGTCTGTGCAGAGCACTAAACACTATTCTAGCCAGTCGAGAAGTCACGTCTTCAAAGCGGTCTACCCTTTCATAATTTGTGACGTCGCATAAAACTTTGTGACGTCTCCACGCGGATGTTTCCATGTATGGTAATGCTGTCACTTCCCTGTTCGCGTCTGCCTCGCGCCCTTATAGGTCCATGCTCGCGCTTCCCGCCACTGAAAGTGTTCCGGAAGGAAGGTAACCAATCACAACGGAGTGGGGTTTGCAGGAGGGGGGGGGGGAGGGGAGCGGAGATGGCCGAAGCACAGGCGGAGGGAGCGGAGATGGCCGAAGCACACACACTCAAGTGTTGACAGGACGTGCTGGATCGCCAAAATAAGAGAAAGAGCTTCCCGAAAATCTTCATAGTTTTTTGTGATGTGATTCGTGTCAGGTTGCTCTATAGCAGTGTAAAAGAAGATATTAAGACCAGAAAAGTAGTATAATAGGATCTCTTTAAAGTAAACGACGAAGAAAATGATTCCACAACCACATAAACAGGAAAATTAATTTAAACCATGAAAGGGGGTAATTCAGTCAACCAACAAAATATAAAGAATAAACCCAGATAAACCACTACATAATTTAAAAGAAAAATGCATTTTAACCAAAGGCGTTTTAAATGCTATTAAGGTGAGGGGAGACAGCTTAACAACAGACATTTTAGTTTACGAAAGGCAAATGCCTTGGTTGCAGAAAATGTAAACGAAAAATGTTTTATAGGTTGTAAAAAACATCCATCAAGGAATATTGAAATACATAAATTATTAAAACATTTCATTGGAATGGTCTAAAAGAAACAATGGTCTTGTAACAAATACTGCACTCAGATCAAACAATCCTTAGTATTTGACCCTAAATGCAGTTATTTCTAAAAATAAGATGTTTTAAGAGAGGAATCATTGACATTTTAGCTGCCTAGGTGGTAAGCCTAATTCAGACCACCTCTCTTTGTCTGGCGGCTGTTTAGGAAGCATTGTCAGTCTCTCTGTCGGTCAGGACACCCTAGTCCAATGTCCCAACTGGTTACAAATGTGGCATGCATTTGATTTATCTGTGTATTATGGTCGGTGGGTCTAAATTTGTGCTTAAAATGTTTATTTCTTTGCAAGGATTTATTGTGAGCAGTTTTCCTTCCAGTACACACTATCATTAATTTATCAGTGTCCTGTTATTGTTGTTTGTCCATTGTATCTTTTAAACTGGCTAACCTGCTCTCTGTGGATCTTCTTTCACTTTCTTCGAGCCAGCATATGAAACGTGGCCAAAAAACAAATGATGAATGTAGAGACAAGAGTAGAATTAAACTAATCGATATAAAATTGGCTTCCACAGTATCAAATGGTAGAATCATCTAAAGTAGCCAACAGCGCGCATGCACGTACGTACGCACGCACACACACACACACACACACACACATCCACACAGACACGTGGGGTGGAGGGAAAGGGTTATCTAATGCTGTATGCTGCTGCTGAGTGAAGCCGGGGTAACAAAACACCCAGCCTGGTACCCTGCCTCGCTCACTTGCCCTGTTAATTATTCACACAGCCTGCAGTGGCCTGCAGACCTCACACACAAACACGCACACGCACACACACACACACACACACACACACACACACACACACACACACACACACACACACACACACACACACACATACACACGCACACACACACACACACACACACACACACACACACACACACACACACACACACACACACACACACACACACATACACACGCATGCACATGAACGCACATGCACACAAAGCATCTGAAGGTATGTTTAATTTATGTTCTTGAAGTTGTTTTCCTTTGTTGCCACTGGTGGCCAAATCTGGCGCTGTTCTGTTAACTGAGACAGGAAGGGGGGAAGAGAGAGAGATGGAGGGCCTCTGCTGATGAGGAATCTGATATCACAGAAAGCATATCACTCATGACACCCCCCATTCATTCTCAGCCACCCCTGCCTCCTCAGACCTTGTAAGTGCCTATTATCTACCTTTCCTCTCCACCTCAAAGGACAATCTTTGGGAGCAAATAAACACTTTGTGTCGGACTAAGTGGGCTTACTGTATGGAGCTAGAGTCCTCCCTATTTGGCCAGGATCTAACTGATGGATTTGCCGATAGTTTGACAGCAGGGTGTGCTCTAATCCTCTGCATATTGACATCCACGGCCTTAATGGGAGAGTAAGGCTGAAAGGATATAGTGTGGGTTGCACATGTGCACTTGGATGAGGATTCTGGACCCTGCTTGTTCATGGTGGTGGTGGGTTTGTGTGTGAGTGAAATTACTTAAGGTGTGTACACACTAAGAAATCAAGGTACAGGAATGGTCCTAAAAGGGTGCAAATGC
>OX442355.1:11735101-11745101 GCA_949357725.1 Hyperoplus immaculatus | reverse complement strand
ACGTTTGGCTAGTAACATGCTTTTAATGTGAAGGCGCACAGGAAATGTTCTGTTTGCACACGCGCTAACTTAACTGCATGCCGTCTCCTTCCGGTTATTACCGTTGTTAAAGTGTATTAGACGCTAGAATCGCCGCACAAGCACAGGCCCCGATCACACATCTTTCATCAGCCAAAGTGGAGGGTGGACTCAATAACTTACTTGCCTAAGACTACATTTACCCGAATTTGGAGAGTGTTAATGTAGAGCCCTCTAAGCAGTGTTGAGCAGCACTCCTCTGTGTCTCAAATAGACAGCATCTGCTCATTAGCACTCGTGGAGTGTACTTGTTTTCATCATCGCACGTGATCAATTTCATATCGACAGGGAAATTCCACTTATCCAATTTGCACATGGCATATATACCTGTACATCTACTGAGCATGTGCCATGATGCACCCAAAATGTTAGGTTACGGTTTGTTTTTGTATGCTCAATATTGATTGGCTTAATTGAGTGTTTACAAGGCAACCTAGATTTAATAAAAAAGTTAGTACCCTAAGCGGAGGAGTATCAATAAATTGTGCACAAAATTAAATCGAATTAGCTCATGCTTTTGCTGTTTCCGTATCAGGTTTGTCACTCGCACGAGAAGACGCTCAATTTGCATACTCACAATTCTCTTTTTGGTGTTTGATGTTACACATTATCAGCACCTACTGGCCTGGTATAATAACTTCAGCATTATCAATTGTTTTTTGCATTGTGTGTATGGAGATATATTCTAAAACACAGTAGTGTGTACGGGGATTTCAATGCAAATGGCAGCTGGTAAGGCAGGATAACGAAGAAGGGAGACCTCACCCATGCCACGCACGCACATACACACAGACACAGACACAGACACAGACAGACACAGACACACAGGGGAAAAAAGGGGAAACACTGGGAAACACGGGAAAACAAGGGAAAACACTGAAGGCAAGGTTGGGCTATGGCTTTTCTTTAAGTTAAAAAACAAGTTAACAAGAGAGGTTAACTATTTTTGGAGTTTTCCATGGTCCAACTCTCCAATACATAAAGGTTTGCTTGGCTTACATAAAAAAAGAACACTTGTGGATGTCATTCTGCTGATTCACCTATTAAGATATAAAGAAAAAAAAAGAAAACAATGTCGGCCCCCATCCCGAGAGCACGGTGCCTCTTAGTAGAGACAGCAATGGAGACACCTTTCAGGTTTTATGTGCTGACCGATAACTTTCAGTCTGTGATAAGAGAGTGATACTGACACTACATTTCATGCCGTGTTCCAGGAGACCTCATCTGATGTCAACTAACAGCGTTACAGGACCTGTCAGATATCAGATATCCATACTGTCAAACATTACTCATTTTTTAAAGTCTGGGTTAAATCAGGGGCTAACATAGTTATCTCATATCCTAGTGTATATGTTGCACCTATACCCATTCATGCATGCACAAACATGTGCTGACAGACAGACACCCGTGCGTGCGCGCACACACACACACACGCACACGCGCACACGCCCACACACACACACACACACACACACACACAGACACACACACACTTCCATTGAGCCAGTCAGCGTGCTCTCCATCATTGCCAGCGGTAGCCCCGTGCTCTTTGGTTGGTTGCAGGTTGATGGATGAGTCTCCCTTGAGCAGCTCTGGTAAAGCGCCTCTCTATCAGGCTGCAGCCGCACGGGCCCTCACATTTGATTAGATCCCCAATGGAAGCCAGTTGCTCCCCGTCATCACTCATACAGCACACGGGCAAGAGATGCAACACGGCCGTGTTGGAGCCATTGGAGCAAGGTACCTGACACGCTGAGGAAGCCATTTCCGTTGCAAAGGGAGGATATTATGTGACTTGTGTACAACTCCGTCTCACATGGGTGGGCGCTGCACTTGGCTGGAGAGGGAGAGATAGTGTGCGAGGGAGAGAGATATACACTCATAAAGAGCAGAGCGTGATTTCCATTCTTCACGGGGTTACATTGAGAATGGAGGGTTCCCAAGACTCGATCAATCAAATTGCCCACCTTTTCATTTGAATTAGACCTGACTTGAGAATGAGAACCATTACATCACTTCAAAACTCAAAAGCCCTCTGTCACTTTCTCTCTCTCTCTCTCTCTCTCTCTCTCTCTCTCTCTCGCTCTCTCTCTCTCTCTGTTTCACCCTCTCCCTCTATGTCATTCCCTTCTCTCTCTTTCATCTTTCATCTCCCTCTGTGGCATTTACATGTCAATGACTTCTGCGTAAGTGCCATTCTCTTTTTTTTTCTGTCTCCTATTTACATGTCAGTGGCTCTCTCGATGCTTGATGGTGCCACGTCGAAATGAAAGTAATTTGCCCTGTGACAGTCAGACCATTTTGCCAGCTATTACTCGCATCCATTCTGGTCAGTGAATACTGATGACAATGAAACCAGGGAGCTGTGAAGAAGTTCTGCAAATTCCCCTGTTAGTGATGCTGGTATGGCTTTCATGCAGTCACAGTGCTAACACCATTCGCCTCTGAAAGAGTTATTTTTTCCTAATGATATACGGTGTCCTTTTTTGGCAGTCTTTTTCCCACTATGCCGTCATTTGAATCTTTATGAGAGTTCATTTCATGTTGTGTAAAGTGTCTGCTGAAAGTACAAGGAGAACCATTTTTTTTTTTCTATTCTGACTTCTTTATCTTTGAAGCAGTTGGAATGGTAGTGTTGTTTATTGCTCCAAAAAAGCTGCCTGGCCACTGCAGCCTTTAAGTCAGGCCTGACATTCTTTATGAACTACACAACAATGTGAGAGCCATAACACTTCCAGTAAATTGCTCTGAAAAAGGGATAGTTGCACGAAGAAGCAATTTCAGCATGAAATCGTGGCACTTCAGCGAGGGCCTGGAGATGAGTCTCAACTGATGACGAGGGTTAAAAATAAAGACTAATTTCCTTTTAATCAGCAGCGTGGACCGAACCGCCCAGAGTGTTAAATCACTGTTGCAGAAGTGACTTTAAGGATGTGGGATGAGATAGAGTGACGAGAGGGGGGCTGATTTTCCCAGGGTCAGAGCGTCTCACATGTCTGCACGGACAGACACGCACACACACACGCACACACGCACGCACACACACACACACACACACACACACACACACACACACACACACACACACACACACACACACACACACACACACACACACACACACACACAATCCTCTGCTTTGTAGTTTTTTTAAGAGCTCCTTTGGCCATTAATGATTTAGTCTTACAGGCAGGACAGAAATATGACTGCTTATGACTGAAATATTGATAGCGTCGTGTGAATAATTAATAGGGCTGACTTCTGGAATAAAGATGCAGTTGACCTACTGTAGTCAAAAGGTGAGGTAAAGTGGGCCCACTGTAGTGTGTGGCGCTCACCGGTCTGTGTGGTCCAAGAATGTGTCTCGCTTATCGTGGCTGTGTGAGTCTGCGACAAATACTCTGTCTGTTCCTTGAGATATATGCATGTATGAATGAGATAGAGAGCCGACTCGGGTCATCCCACCGTGAAGTGTTTACTCTTTAAACGACACGGCGAACAGATTGCTAGATAGTCAGCTGGCGGCGTTGCGTCCTAGCTACTGTACACAGCACCATCATTTTTTCTTTTAGTTTCTTACCAAAACAACCTGCTTTTAAATATGTTTGTATGTGTGCTTCTCCCTCAAGATGAATCTAATTCAGCACTGAAGAGCGTAGAGTAGGTATACTGCAAATCTAAGTAGGCTATGCTCTTGGATCCAGGAGGCAGAGCACTGGAGTAGAGACGTGGTACACAAACAGTCAAAGTGCTGCTTGTTATCATAGAGGTTGTAATGGCTTTTCCTGTAGCATTACTCCGAGGGGTAAGGGTTAGACGGAAGTCTGACTCGTGTGTGAATTAATGCAATGTCCAAAAGATGCGTAAAGTTGGATATGTCAATCCTTTTATTGACTACAAAAAAAGCATACTGTTCCAAAGGTTATTGCTCTTTCATATAAACACAAAATAAGCTCTTTCCAATACAAACATTTAGCACGAGCACGAGCACGAGCACGGTCAAAAACTGTGTGGCCTTCCCCATTACACACCTGAATCTAATCCCAGGTTGCCAGGTATTTATGCTATCCACCCTCTGCAGACACCAAGGCCACACCTCTCAATAATTAATTAAATAAACAAAACAAAACAAACATAAACAGCAATTTGGCTCCAACAGAGATTGATTTACTTAGGATGATCAAATGTATCTGTTCTCCCCATATAGTCCAATGCAATGTGTCTTGTACTCCCTTGTCTCCTTCCCTTGTCCCCTTAAAGATTCATAAGCCTTAAGGCCTCTCCTCTCCTCTCCTCTCCTCTCCTCTCCTCTCCTCTCCTCTCCTCTCCTCTCCTCTCCTCTCCTCTCCTTGTCTTCGCCCTCATTCCTCTCTCACAAATTAGTGGGGCATTGGATTGATTTTTCACCCTCTCGTTTTTATCTTAACGTGACCCCTCTGCAAATCATTTGATGACTTTTTATGGAGCTGTGATGGATAGATATGAAGTTTCTGCAGATGAGTGTGGGGGGCTTGAGGCAAAGGCGACGGTAATACATGCTAATGACTCGCAAAAAAAACGAGGCCCTTGAGGTGCACAAAGAGTTTGGACGACAGTGAAAAAAAAATTAAAGTCCAGCCCAGTCAGGGATGTTTTTAAGGACGGACAAAGAACAAAAAAGACGGGGGATTATTCTCAAGCGTGTGTTTGGGCCTACGCTAAATTTGCTGGCTTGAGCCGTTCGTCCTTCACTTGGGTCAAGTGGACAGGGATGCAGGGTTGGGGAGGGCGGGGGAGGTAAACAGATACTATCTCCCTCCTCAAGGGATGGATGGAGGCAGGAGGGAAGGAGAGGAGAGGAGAGCGCTGTGAGGAAATAGAAAGATGGAGAGATGGAGATAGGAGTGAGAGTTGGAGGGAGCCTTACTGCTGGGGGGGTGTACATTCCTATGATAGGAGTGGGGACATATTTGATGGATAGGAAAGTTAGGACTTGTGTATAAGGATTTGTTCACATTCAACTTTTTTTGTACCCAAATAGACAGAGCATATAATACATGGGGGGTGACTAAATATCTCTCTCCGTTTATGTAGCCATCTTTTGCAAAAGCTCAGTTTTTCGGTGATTCACAGTTGCATTGTGGGCAGCAGGCAGGGTGAATACCTGGGTTTAGAAGGCTAGGTTTAGAGATGAAAAACTGATTTAAGGCTGTTAAGAGCTTAGTCATAATCTATTGCTGAAAGCATCTGGGGCTTTGAGGAAACATAATGCGCGAGCACAATGGGAACTATACTCAACAAAAATATAAACGCAACACTTTTGTTTTTGCTCCCATTTTTCATGAGATGGACTTAAAGATCTAAAATTCATTCCAGATACACAATAATACCATTTCTCTCAAACATTGTTCACAAATCTGTCTAAATGTGTGATAGTGAGCACTTCTGCTTTGCTGAGATAATCCATCCCACCTCACAGGTGTGCCACATCAAGATGCTGATCTGACATCATGATTAGTGCACAGGTGTGCCTTAGACTGTCCACAATAAAAGGCCACCCTGAAATGTGCAGTTTTGTCTCACAGCAAAATGACACAAGCATTGAGGGAGCTTGCAATTGGCATGCTGACAGCAGGAATGTCAACCAGATCTGTTGCTCGTGCATTGAATGTTCATTTCTCCACCATAAGCCGTCTCCAAAGGCGTTTCAGAACTTCGCACAGCCATTGAAGAAGAGTGGACCAACATTCCACAGGCCACAATTGACAATCTGATAAACTCTATGCGAAGAAGATGTGCTGCACTGCATGAGGCAAATGGTGGTCACACCAGATACTGACTGGTTCTGAGTCACCAGACCCACAATAAAGCAAAAAAATGCACATTTCAGAGTGGCCTTTTATTGTGGACAGTCTAAGGTACACCTGTGCACTAATCATGATGTCAGATCAGCATCTTGATGTGGCACACCTGTGAGGTGGGATGGATTATCTCAGCAAAGCAGAAGTGCTCACTATCACACATTTAGACAGATTTGTGAACAATGTTTGAAAGAAATGGTAATATTGTGTATCTGGAATGAATTTTAGATCTTTAAGTCCATCTCATGAAAAATGGGAGCAAAAACAAAAGTGTTGCGTTTATATTTTTGTTGAGTGTAGTAGTGTGCTGCAGTTCGGATTGTGCAGAGCAGGGCTGGTGAGTGTCTCTCTAAATGATGAGGTTGAGTCCCACACATTTATTGGGCAAAACATGAGGTACTTTGATTGTTGGAGACTCAGCAGGACCCAAGTTGCAACATTTCATTTAATCACCCAGCCTACACACATCAGATTGCCCCTTTCCCACCAACGGAGCCAAGTTAAAGTTTGGACAGTTGCTATAGTGCCCGGTTATGAGGTTGATTCAACGTGCAAGCCTTTTACTGTAAGAACCATTGTTTTTCCCCCACAGACTGGAGAGCCACATCCCGATGTCACTTTATACATCTGTATACGTCGCATTGTATTTTTGACAAGGTTTGCCTCTGGCCAGCTTCGTTAGCCCAACACAACTTTTCCATGTACGGTATATATTCTATATGTATATTTTCCAGGTTTGTCTGAATGACTGTCAGGATGAACATGGCAATGTGTGCAGGAGAAGAATGAAAATGAGGAAGACAGGAAAATGTGAAACCATAAAGTTTTTAGATAACGTGAATGACAGACATGGCAATAGCTACTGGCTCGGTTAAACCACAACTGGTGTGGTGTTGGTCCATTCCACACATGGCTTTTGGATATGCCTCGCTGTGGCCACCTGTGAAATCTCAGCACAGAGCATTTGGATGCCTTTAGGCGAAGCGCTTGTCTCTTCAACAATAGTGTTTTCATAACCAGCCAACTGGGAGGAGATCTAAAGAGAGAGGCAGGAGCACTAATCAATAGGAGAGGGCGGACTGGTGTCAAACGGCAAATAAACAAACAAGTCATTATCCTGACACACACACGCAGATACACACACCGGGGTGAGAACAAAATTCGTCACCCTCTTAAAATAATGGCCTAAGTCACTTTTTGGCCAAAATGATCTTTTTGCTTAAATCAACTCCTTATGATGCTGGCCACCTCTGGTAAAATGGCCTAATTCCTCAGTTGAACAGATCATGTGATTTTACTTGACATAGGCCATTATACGATATTACCAGAATGTCAAGAGTGTGTTTAGGCCATTTTATTTTGCCTAAGTCAAAATTTACTGTTAATTTTTTTTTTCAAGGACATTTCACAAGTGTGTAAAATGGCTTAAGTCACAAGTTAAACATTAATATAAAGGGTTTATTCCTATTATGTTACATAATTGACATAAATTGTTATTACAATGTCAAGAGTCATCTTTTGACATAACCTGTTTGAGTGAAATTATTAATGAATATCATATATTCAATCTTTGGTTAAGTTTTTTGTGTTTCCTGAAAACACTGAAAAAATGACTTAGGCCATTATTTTAAGAGGGTGATGAAATGCAAAGCCAGAGGCACACACAAAAGCGCACTCTTGGTAACAGTGTGATAAAAAAGCTGAGTGTTAAGGTGCGTGATTGTATGCAAGTGGCAAAGAGAGAAACCAACTCATTCCTATTCACACTGGCTCTCTCCACTGCTTCCCTCTGTGTGTGCATGTGTTTGTGCGTGAACCATTCACATGCAAACTATGTGTGTGTGTGTGTGTGTGAGTCACCATTGCACATTTATGATGAATGTGGGTGTAGCTTTATTTTGTGTTTTTTTCCCCCGGTGGCAAATAAAAGGTGGTGAAAATAAAAGAAAAAAGAGGGAGCAGAGGTGGAGAGAGTGTGGCTGGCTGGTGTAAACACTGATATTCCTGTATTGATCAAACCCTCATATTTGGTGGCAGTAAGATGGCCCAGGGGCGTGACTGCGTGTGTGAGCGTGTTAAAGTGATCTGTGCGTCATCTGTTTCTGTGTGCACGCATTGCATTCATCTAGGTGTGTGCGTGCTTTATCTTCTCCGTCAACAATTTGTGTACGTGCGTGTGGCTGTGTGTGTGTGTGTGGGTGTGTGTGTGTGTGTGTGTGTGTGTGTGTGTGTGTTGAAGTTTGTTCTGGCCAGCGCCGGTGACAGAGCGAGGGAGAAAGAGAAGTGCTATCGATTTTCTTTAGCCCAGCCATGCTACAGAAAGATCTGTTTGGGTGGAACTGTGATTATCCCCCCCACTCTCTCTGCCACAATGTCTCTCTCTCTCTGACCCCCCCTCCCTTCCCCTTTTACTTAGCATACATGCACTAACTATCTATCTGTCCAATGTCTCGCCCGTCTCAATCGTTAGGCCTAAACATAGCATGTCTTGTGCTCTCTCCCTGTCGTCTATTTTGGTAATGCGAGCACGTCTGCAGAGAATATGGTTCAAAGTGTTTGCATCTTAAAAATGGTGTGTTTATATTCTAAGTATACCACACTTGTCGCACCGGGATTTTATGTGTTTGCGTGCATCCGCCCTGTGTGTCTGCATGTGCACCACTCTCTAGAACAATGACAATAGTATCCGAGTTTAAAAAAGATGCTGGTGGGAATCAGTTGCCTGGTTACCAGGGTCTGTTTGTTGTGTTTTGGTTGCAGACACACACACACACACACACACACACACACACACACACACACACACACACACACACACACACACAACAAACAAACAAATAAAAACACATACGTATACACAGTATCTCTCTTGAAAGAGAGATACTGTATACGCACACACTTATACATGCACATACAAAAGGAACGAACATAATGTCAAACATGCCCCAATTACTTTGCCAAACTTAATCCTGACTGCTTAGCACAACTGGACTGACTGGTGCTTTCTGAACCCAGATCAGTGTGCATCTGTCTGTCTGCACATCTGACTGTCTGTCTCTCTGCTCCCTAGCTTGTCAGTCCTCCTCTCAGCCTGCTAGAATGGAACAGACGGCCACACAGAAGCAATCTGTGTTTCTCAGTGTGCACTGTGAGATAAACAAATAAATGATTAGTTGAAATAGAGGAGAGGGAGTATTAGTGTCATCATTATGAGGGAGAGAGGGATCGGGATTAAAAGAGCAGCATTGTGTCTAACAGATTATTGGGTCTGTGTGTGTGTGTGTGTGTGTGTGTGTGTGTGTGTGTGTGTGTGTGTGTGTGTGTGTGTGTGTGTGTGTGTGTGTGTGTGTGTGTGTGTGTGGTTGGCTGGCTGGTTTTCTCGTAACAGGATTAAAGAGCATCTGGTTCAATGTTACTACTCAACCCTGCTACTGAAAGTGGCGGGGGAAATAATACACTTTTGTCTCACGTAGGTGTAGTGCATGTGCTTGTCTGTGTTCATCCATCTATGTCTATGGATGGGTATGTGTGTGTGTGTGTGTGTGTGTGTGTGTGTGTGTGTGTGAGAGAGTGAGTGTTTGAATGTGTGTGTGCATGTGTGTGCGTGTGTGTATGTGAGTGTTCGTGTGTGTGTGCATGTGTGTGCGTGTGTGTATGTGAGTGTTCGTGTGTGTGTGTTTGTGCGTGTGTGTGTGTGTGTGTGTGTGTGTGTGTGTGTGTGTGCCATATGCCACATGCAGTACATGGTTGTGCATGCATGTCAACTGTGGGAGAACAGATATGGATTGAATGGATGTGTTTGGGGGCAGAGATGAAATTGCTGTGTCTAGAGGCTGTGTCACAGAGAGTGCAGAAGCTTGTATGGTTGGCTCCCTGTGTGAAAGACCCTTGACTCAAATCCATTTCTGGTTATATAATTAAAGGTGAACGGTGAAGGGCGTAGCTGGATATGTTGGCAACAATCTAAGCAAGTGATGTGAGATGCAGAGAGAACTGGGAATGAAGAATATTCATGGGATCAGATGTACGGATGAATGAGAAAATAGATAGATAGATAGATAGATAGATAGATAGATAGATAG
>OX442355.1:11720101-11732601 GCA_949357725.1 Hyperoplus immaculatus | reverse complement strand
ATACATATCAGTTGTTAGCCAGTGAGCTAACCAAAGCTAATCCAAGTCAAGGAAGTGGAGAGGCTTCTGCACTGTGACAAATTCTACTATGTAAAATACAGCCAGAGAGAGGAAGACTGTTCAGACAAACAGACCACCACATATTCTAGTGGGACAGAAGTGATCATTGAGAAGGATTTTTTTTGTATGACTATAATTCTGCCTTTAAGATAAACCTATATGCATTTGTGTATATTTCTTCCTCTTTTAAATTAGAATTGCTTAAGCCTTCCTAGCCTAATACATAACATCACCACCAACAATTTTTTTTATAACAATTATGATATTGTATCGGACTGTATCGGTATCGACCGATATCCAAAACCCAGATATCCGAATCGGATCAGAACTAAAAATCCCTAGGTTCATGCAGTTATGCACGGTACACCAACTTATATTGTACATTCATTTTCTATATGTTTAAATAAATATGTACAGGCTTGTTTGGTTTGCGGTGCAGAACCTTCACTTTTATTTAAGAAGTATTTTATTTATTGGAGACTTTGGTTGTATGCAGCAGTTTTTTCTTTTCTATACTGGAAAATACCTTTAGGCTGCAATTCTGCACACATTTTTCCTCTTAACTGAGAACCGTACCGTACAGAACAGAACAGTGACTTAAAAACCGAGGTACCGAACCGTGACTTTTGACCCCTAATAGTAGGTGGTAGCTCACTTTGACTTGGTCATTTTCAAAGTAGCTAACAAGCTGAAAAACAGTGGGCACCCCTGCTGTACAGGCTTCCTCTGCACGCCTGGATGTAGCAAAGGCTTTGCCCTCTGCAGCAGATGGCTATAATCCATCAGATATACCTACAATATCCTCGCCGCTCACAGTGAAATAACAGCTACATACGAATATTTCTCTCCCTTCTTCCTTGAAAGATGTCCTTGCAAGGGTTGTCAGGGCCTCCTCCTTGGCCCCTTTTTTGTTGTTGTTGTAATGTTTCAGGTGCACTGAGCCGAGCGAGATTACCACATCAAAAGGGCTACAAACTGCACATCCCATTCATTCGGCAGCAACATTATAACGTGCATGGTTTAGTGGCAATAATAGACCTAAACAAACTCCTACTGATGCTTGCCACGCATAATCCCACACTGACACACGCTTATGTAAAGCTTTTTTACTTGTATTAAGTTTCACTCCAAATGAACCGGGGCTCTCATTTCACTGACACCTGATAGGAATGTCGCTCTAACATAGAGACAAACACACTTGTGCATAAAACCTTACAGAAGCGTTCCTTGGCTTGACATCGATGTTGGGAGAGAGAGAGAGAGAGCGAGAGAGAGAGCGAGAGAGAGAGAGAGAGAGCGAGAGAGAGAGAAAGATTCTCTGGGCGATTGGATTGAACAACTTGTATTACTTGCTCTTCAGAAGCTACAACAGCTGCATGAGTCTGGGTTAAATCTTACATTGGGCAAAAGAGAGAGATAGAGATTGAGAGAGAGAAGAGAGAGAGAGAGGTTCCAAGTGCAATTTCAGAAGTATCTACTCCACTTGACAGTGTGTAAATACAATCTCAAAACCACAGTGAGGGATGCTCATCCATGTACTTTTTGTTTGTACCGTTTATGTTTAAATCTCATTTTAACAATGCTTTGATGGCGGCACAGAAAAAGGAAGGAAAATGTGAGGAAAGCATCTTCTGATGTGATTGGGACTGCCAATGCCATCTGAAAATCAACAAACAACAAAAGTGTTCTCATCACTAAAAAAACAAAATACTACACATACCCAAATCATCATCTTCTTATTCTATTATATTCTATTGATTGCCAGCTGTCTTCTGGGGTAGTCAGACTAGCTCATGACCTTTAAATTGTGTGTGTGAGTGTTAGTGTGTGTGTGTGTGTCTATGTATAAATGCCTGTGTGTGTAATTACCTCTGTGTTTAGCTTCAGCATATGCTCTCTTTGTGTTCTGTCATGTTATCATATTTTTCTCCTGTTTTTCGCATCGATTACCTGTCACCAGGCTGAAAAGTGGACTCTTCTTTACCTCCGTCTGACTCTCCTCTCATTTTCTCTCTCCGTATTGCTCGTCTCTCTTCTTTCTAGAAAACAAGATTCCTCGGCCATGTTGATCTTTGCCTGGTTATCTTTATCCGTCCGAAACATTTACTCTCTTCTGAGTGCAATATTCAGCACTTGCGGTTCTTTTTACGATGCGAGGTAAGGATGTACGTGGTTGAGTAACTTATTAAAATACGTCTGTACGTGTGTTTCTTTTCCTAGTGCCATACATACATACAGCACCTCATGTCTTAGAAAGTGAAATCGCATCCGACCTGTCATAACACATCTGTTATGCATGACTTTGTTTGTTTGTGCCTTCCGTGTGTGTCTGTGTGTGTTTGTGCATGCAGGTGTGTGGATGCGTGCGTGCCTCTCGCATGTGTGTTTTTGGAGATGTCGGCGGCTACGCATGGCTGGGCGCGGGGCCGCTTGCCTTGCTGCCGGGATGTTAAACAGCAGAAGAAAAGAAGGTTAAGTGGGAAGGGTCAACAGGGTGGACAGCGCAAGACATATCCATCACAGAAACCAATACATTTTCCGTGGACAACAGCGATTTATTTCTATTTCTATGGAAAAAGCTGACACTTTCTTCTGCAGGTATGGCTGGCAGCCTGCCTGGGGCCAACTTGACACATCCTCTGCAGACATTTGGAGGCTAACATGGAGCCCTGAAGTAAACAAAACTTCTGGGCAAAAATCAGCCTGGAAAGTCGTTTGCTTCTTGGTTGCAGGGGGCAGTTTATTTATTCTTTCAAATTAGGGGTCTTTCTGTCAGAGCTATATAAAGGTACACAAATTGACTTAGTTTCATTAAAATAATTTGAAAAGACATTTCCTTAACCTTTAAAGCCAAACCATTGGAGTAGGAGTGGGAGTATTGGTGGAGTTGGGTCTATTTTGGTCTTTTAAAACCAATTAGCCAATGAGACATCACTGTCAGCTATTCCTGACACATGTGTGGGCGTTTGTTTGCATTAAACTAAAAGTAATAGGATAAGATTTTTCAAAATGTATTCCATTTTATAATTACTCTTAATCGATCTTAGATTAACATACATATTCCAGTTATCTGTGAATTCAATGACATGGATGTATGCACATAATGAAAAACAAATTATCTGCGGTCTGTGACTTATGGGGATATAGTTAGATGTATCCTCAGGGTTCACAGTATCCATGTCAGTGTGGTTCACTGGTTTGGATAAAGGGTCAGTGATTCCCTGAGTGAGATGAGCTCCGTGCACACTGCAGATTTCGTTACCCCAAAGAAGCATAAGAATTAAGAAATGTGTCATTTTGTCTATTCTGTCAGAACATTTAATTTAATTAAAATTATTTTCCAAAACCTCAATGTAAAAAATATTCAAAATGGTTCCTAAAATGGCTTGACTTGTCAATCCAACTAAAATCCACATACTAATGATTCTAATGTAAGAGTTCAGTTATATACTCTCCATCGCATATCGTCTTTTAATTGTCTCCCTGCTATGGTCGAGCAACCAGTTTCCTCCCTTATTTCTTGACTTTATCTCTCTCTGCCTCCCTCCCTCCCACATGCCTCTGTCACTATAGCCTTCTTCTTCGGCGTTTTTTTTTAACCTCTCTGCTTCTGTTCTCTCTTCTTCACCTCCTGTCTCCTCTGCCTCTAACACCGCTTGTCATTATGGCTAACTCCTGCTATGACAAGCCACGGCTTGATCTAATTCTATCTCCTCTCAGACAAGTGTTAGGTAAACGCCAACTGTTCATGAGTGTGTATGTGCATGTGTGTGTGTATGTCGCATGTGTGCTCAACAGCTGTTTCGTCTTAATTTTATCACCTGCATTAAATATCACATTACCTGCACATGTAGAACATTGTCAAGGGTGGTCTTTCATTTTGCCGAAAAAGGTAAGTTAACAGCAAAATGGACGTTGATATGGGAACAACCTTGGTGAGGTAGCTGCCATCTAAGAAGTGCACATTCCACTGCTTCAGATAAAACTGACATGATAATTACAGACTTACTTTTTTCAATATTTTATTTTACTAAATTTTAACTTTGATCTGATTGTTAGGGACATGTCTACAATTCTACATTTTACTTCAGCTGAGTTCTGACTGGCTTGCTGAAATGATTACATAATCCATCAAATGGCTGCAAGTGATTAACTCCCATGTTTATCTCCAGAACACCCCAAGACATGTTCACCCCTATTTGTTTTCAACGTGGGCAGGCACAGGAAAGCAATGCCAGCTATCATCCGATATTCCTGGGTGCTGTGGGAAATAGTTCCTCAGGTGTTATGGTGCCTCACTGTTAATGATGACGTTAACTATATTGAATTGGACTAAGACTGACCTATAGCTGTTACAAGTAAGCCTACATGTCTTGTCTCCCGACACATAGCCCTAATGAGTTTGCCTTGAGGAGCCTGTTACTTGTGTTTGAACAATCACATCTATATAACAACCTTACCAAAGTATATGCTATCATAACAAAAAGAAGAGCAATCATCTGTCCTAGACATGAAGCTGAAAAAGCTTGTAAACTCACAGCAACTGCCAGTGCCAAACAACAAACAAAGTTTAGTTAGTTAGGACTAGCTGATGGACATAGTTGAGCACTTAACAGCTAAAGAGACAGATATTTTCCCCAGGAGCTGTAGGAGACCAAAGAATAGCTAAAGAAGGAGGTAAAAAAGAGGACTTATAGCCAGAAACACAACTCAGAATAAGCCGATGTTGGCGTTTGTGTGCTTACCTAGGTAAATGGTTATAACATTTTTTTAAATGGTGATAATATATATATCAGTGATGTGAAACAAGCCTCAATGCCAAAAACTGCAGATTTAATTGTCGTTAGTTGAATGATTGGTGTATTATTCAGGTTCTTGGTTTTACAAGATGTTTTACATTTGTAACATTATATGAACACGTTTAGTATGTTTGAGAATACAAAAAAATAATCATCGCTTTTTTGAATTTTTCAAGTAGTCTCACATTTATTAACACTTGCTAGCACTTCCTTGGGCCACACTACAGATAAGTAGGAACAGAGCCGGCCCAAGCTTTCATGGGGTCCTAAGCGGAATTCGATCAGGGGCCCCCTCCAATGTTAGTGCTGGCCAAATGATTGACTTTTGTCGAATGTCATTCACACACCCAGGGTTTTTTGCTATTGCCTCCAATGTCCAGCTTGGTGAAAATATTAGCCAACCGAGATCCCGACCCTCCTAGGGGAGTCCGGGGGTATGTGCCCCCGGGAGATTTTTTTTACCTTTTTAAAATGAAATGCATGAATCTGGTGCACTTTGAGAGGAAAATTAAGAGGCTAAATCTGAGGAATTTTGTGTGAAAAAATTATTTGGATACACTGGGTCTGATGAATTAGAAGCTATTGAAGAAAGACACATGGATTTTCCATAAAACTATTAATTTAGAATAAAATATTATGGAGGGTCCTCTGGGTTGGGCTTGGAGCCCATTTTCTTTTAATAAACTCAATACACAATGTATATGGACGTGATCAGTTAACCTCGGATTACCTCCCAGATTAACTGATTCAATTATTAGGCTTAATAACTATCCAGACCAAAACCTTGTAACGTCGTATTCCTTTTTTCATGGATGATAACTTACATTTGCATGATGTTGATATCAAACACACAAACTTTTTTTTGGGGGGCCCCCCTGGCGGTCGGGGCCCTAAGCGACCGCTTAGTTTGCTTATGCCTCGGTCCGGCTCTGAGTAGGAAACAGAGAATGATTAAAAGCAGGAAAATAAAGAGGACAAAAAGAGCACATTAGATGCTGTCATTAAAAGTGCTTCAAAAAAACAAACACGTGTGACACAAGGCAAACCATGTGTGCTGGAATGAAGCCCGTGTCCTACCATATGCCTCTCTGACGCCCTGACACAACACACTGCCGATCGATCCTCATTAATCCCGGATAGCTGTTTTTCCATTTTGTTGAGGTCAACAAGTTTGCTGTTTGTTTGCGCCTTTAGGATCTCTCCCACTCTTGTGTCTTTGCTCTTCTCTCTATGGGGGTCATCAAACTCTCCACTCAACGGAGACCTTGATGTATTTAGTGTGTGTGTGTGTGTGTGTGTGTGTGTGTGTGTCTGCGTGTGTCCATGTGTGTTTGTAAATGCAGGACCCCTGTCTGCACTGGCCAAAAGATAGCACGTTTTTTTTTTTTTTCGACCTCCATTGTGCCCTTCCCTCAGGGGCAAATGATCCAATCAGAGGATAAGCCTATTTCCAGACCCTCCCCCTGGGAGCAAGAAAGATCCAATCAGATAAGGGTTCATCTCAGATCAAAATCAACAGGGGGATGTGGATAAGGGATCACACAGACACAACTATGACAATAAGACAGACAAATAACCACACAAACCCCCCAAAATGTCATCAAAAAAGAGTGGAAAAAATACCTTAGACAGATGTTTATTTGCCATACAATGAGTGAATAATCGGCCATACTTGTGCATTCAGATAAGGAGTGAGCGGATGTGTCTCTTCACCGGACTGCAACAGAGCCCCTCTGTGAAAATTCTCAGCAAGTAGGACTGCAAACCTACAAGACAATGAGAGGAATAAAGTGTATAAAGCTAGAAATCAAAAACCTGCAGTCTTGCTTGGAACAGGTCAAACGGGGAGAAGATGGTAAATATTCTGGAACTGATGCTTAGACAATCCAGGACTGGCACAGTGTCTTCTCATGCTGTGTGCACCGAGCATTTATTTGCCTTTTCTTTCAAATGTATTTTACATTGCCTTTGCCTTTTTGATTAGTTTTCACTCCTTTCCCATAAACATATCTAATGATGTCCCTCTTGCATGCAGCAGGTGGCACATGCAGCATATGTGTGGGCTTTGGGCCAGTGTGTCTGTGTGCCTGGCGGTGCAATTGTCACCAATGTCACTTTCATCTGGGCGTATTACTCCGCACTCTATCTGGTGCTTTGAAGCTACAGAGAGACTTTAATTCCCTCTTATTCCTGTGACAGTGACAACCAAATATGTACACACGCACACACACACACACACACACACACACACACACACACACACACACACACACACACACACACACACACACACACACACACACACACACACAATACATTCAGAACTGGCACTGAAAAGCTTCATTTGCATACATTGTTTGGCCCTACAGGAGCAATTGTGATCTATGACGCATCTCCTTCTGTTTAATTGTTTTGCTGGCCAGAGGATGTAATGCTGCTTATGCATGCTACAACGTGGCTAAGTGATTGTTTTCGTGCCCGTCAATATTTGGTTTGAGTGAAAATATGTGTGCAGAACGGGCTTGTCTATGTGTGAGTGTGTTTGTGTTAGAGACTTATAGACACTGGTGTGTTCTGACAAAGTCTGAGGAAATGTTGCTGTTGGGGGGCATTTACTGTGTTTTTCAAACTGTAGCTGCTCCCTGTCATGGTACATCCCTCAGAATTATTTCAGGAGCATGTGGGCAGAAGAGATTTTTTTTTTGTTATTCTACAGATGTTTTTTGAATCTACAGATAGGCTGCTGTTGACAGAGTGTTAATCAGTATCTGCGTGCCTGTTTGTTGTTCTGTATCGCTGAAGGCAACACACGTCCTTTATTGCTGTCAAAATGCCAACTAAGTTATCAACACCTCCCCGCCTGCTGCTGTGACATCCATGCCCACACATATAAATACATTATCTCTCTCTCTCTCTCTCTCACACACACACACACACACACACACACACACACACACACACACACACACACACACACACACACACACACACACACACACACACACACACACACACACACACACACACACACACCTTGCAGGCATTCAGTATAACTGAATGCATTTTATAATTATATTTTAACTTTGCATTTGCAAGACTTTTCAAGAATTCCATTGCCAAGGACCGTATCACAAATTGTTGCACATTTAACAAATAATAGAACTTTCATAATTTCACAATTCATAATTTGTTCAAAAATATTTCTTAGTGTGTGTGTGTGTGTGTGTGTGTGTGTGTGTGTGTGTGTGTGTGTTTGTACACTTTTCTCCTTTTTTCCATGTGTACTGTATGCATTCAAGCTTTATGAAATAATTCACTCCACAGTTAAAAAAGTATCTAGTATAAATGTAAATGTTCCCCTTTGTGACACACAGACTCACTCACTCAGCTGTATTGACTGGTGTCTTACTTGGAAGGCCTGAGGCAGGTGAGTGGTTTGGAATGAAAAAAGAAAAAAACTCTGGCAATTTATAATGGCTACTTTGGACAGTTCTAACATGAATAAATTAGCAGTCACCAATGAAAGGAAATTATCCTGAGATTAAACACACAACAACAACAAAAACAGTGCACTTAAAGACACTGATAGGCAAAATGATATGCTACAATAAAAGGATAGCGTTGTTGCAACACCCTTTGTCTGTTTTTCAATAGAGAAAATCAGCAGAGCGGATTTGTGACGTTATAATAGGATGTATTATTTCTAATGCCAAAACTTAAAACCAAATGCAAACTTTCAAACCAATTGTCATATTGGGTTGGTGATAGTTATCATCAAAGCAGTAGGGCAGTGGCACCATAGCTGTGCAATAAAAAACCTGTTTCTCTGCACTGCTGGTGGTGGAGTGGGTTAATGAGCTCCTGGTAATGATCAAGCCTTCAAAAGGACATGGGCATATACTGTATACCCAGGGAACCAGAGGAGAGGAGATTGTCTGCTTTATGTGTTTTTGTCCCTGAGTGTCTCGCCATCCATCAAATAATAGCAATGTTCTTTCCTTTTCTAGATTCTTTTTGTTAATAAAATATTTAACACACAAATGTAGACATGCATGTATGTACGCGCGCACACGCACACACACACACACACACACACACAGTAATGGAGGGGCCCTCACTGCAGGGGGATAATAAGAATAATTAAATATTTAACCCATCCCATCTTGCTGTCTCTCTCTTACACACACATTCTCTCCTATGTCTTGGCAAATCTTCAAAACGCATAAAACAATGTGTTCTCGGAGCCCACTTTTCTGTTTTACTACATCAAACAGTGCAGCTATTAGAGAGTGTTTGTTCAGAAATTCCACTCGCCCCAATTCTATGCTCATTAAGTGAAGTAAGTGTAATAATGTGAGAAATTTCATGATGGAATATAAATAATGTAAGCAAAAGTGATATTCAACTATCAAACCTTGTGGTTTCATGACTGCTGAATGGCAGTAAAACAGCTTGCTCCATCTATCAGTCTCAGAATAAGTAGACCTAGGCAGAACAAGAGAATATTAACATTAACATAAATAAGAAATTGTAAAAAACAGTACGACTATGTGAGGTATAAGGTCATCATTATGTTTTAATTGGGATTTAATGCTGGGCACCACATACAGTACGTAGCTTTAACACATTAATTAGTACAGTAGATAAAGTAGGCTGATTGTACCAGACATGATGGGAAATGATCAGTATCTATTACTGATTAAAAAAAAATCACATTCACTAAATTCACCTCGGGGCTCCAACCTTTAAAAATGGAAAATGTTAATGCCAATTTATTAATAAATTCAGTCTCTTCAGTCTGGATGCCTATAAGTTCTTTTTACTCTCCAAAAAAAAGTGAATGTGATGTTTCATACTTAACAACCACATAGGGGAGAACGGGATAAGTAGGCACACTTTTTACTCTAATGAGAATCTCTCTCTCTCTTTCTCTCTCTCTCACACTCACACACACACACACACACACACACACACACACACACACACACACACACACACACACACACACACACACACACACACACACACACACACACACACACACACACAATCCTGTACACAGAGCTCAAATCACACAGTGCAACATTGGATTGATTGGAGGTACCTGTCACCTTGAACTGCCAATTCTTTCATCTGAACATGTACTGAGCTGTCAGAGCACGAATGAAGTGTGTGGTATAAGCTGCAAAGTATGTGTGTGTCTGTGTGCACCGACAGGCCTTAGTGTAGGGGAGAACGGGGTAAGTAGGCACACTTTTTATTCTAGTGAGAATTGCTTATCACCTAAACATCTTTCAATAGTCATTCCTACATTAAATTGAAGCTTAAGGTGTTGGCTTGAAATATGTACCCCTCACTTTTTCTATCTTATTGTAATAAAGAAGAAATTAATCGTTTGTCACAATGTTATCTTAATGGGAATAATCTTAAAAAGAAGGCAAGAAAGTAGAACTAAATCTGAAAGTTTAATTGCATTGTCAAGTTGAAAAATAGGCCTACATAACTTACTGTAGCCTTGGCAGCTGGTCAACTTGAATTTCTTGCTAGCATCAAGGCCAACAACCATCTGACAACTAATTAGCTTGCTAACCACAATCTAAAATATAGTTTACCCTTCACACTTTGTATGGGTAACAAGTGTTTTGTTATAAACCCATTGTGTAAAAGCCTAGAAGAAAAATACTGAGGAGCTAAATATTTTCAATTTGACATGAAAAACACAAACAGTCGTCTCACCTCAAATTCAGCAGTCTAACTCCAAGGAAGACTATGTAGGTGACCTCTGATCCCAATTCTGGATATTTACATACCAAAATGTCATAGACAGCGCCTTCTGGTTCCGAGATATAACGATTGTGACATCCAACCCGTGTGACAAATTACCCCGTTCTCCCCTACTCATGTTCTTTACAAATGTAAGGTTTATGAAACTACTTACTAGAAACACACATCTCATCATAACTACCAACTAATTACATACAAACAAAGGTGTGTGAAGACAACCATTAATAAGTATGTGAACAACATTTCCTGATATATATAATGAATAAATGGATGATTACCAATATTTTATCAGATTAAGCTGTGAACAATTATTCAGATTTATAAACTTGGGGACATACCGGAGAACAACCAGTGGCTGGTAAACCAAACATATAGTGAAATGCATTACAGTTTTTTACGATTGCTAAACCACAGTGGGCACAACTGGAACGACAAGTGCAAAACTATAACAACAGTATGCAGAGCAGCGGTTCATTCGGACCAAACTGTAGCTCGTTTTAGCTCGTTTTTCATTGCTTATACACAACGTTCAAAACTCTACACACCTATCTCATGGCTTAACCACAGCCTGCACAACACTGTGGATTTCCAGCACTTTTTTCAAATGCTAACACACTGCTGCCACAACTATAAACCACACATTCAAAACAGAATGAATCCCTTTCAAACACTGCGGATTGCAATTTCAACTCAAATACTAAGATGTCTTGTTAAGACTTGTTAGTGAACATATATACAGTATAAAGGGAAAGCTGGGGAAAAGTACCGGTTGAAAACCATGCATTAACTTTCTCAGATCAAGCGCAAAGTGCTGCTTTAACAACCTGCTAAGTCTGTAGTGTGAAAAATATAGAAACGTTTTTGAGGCTTTTACATCTGAGACAGCACAGAGAGACACTTTCGACAGCTACACTTGTATATCTACAGCCACACTGAGATATTTCATTCAGATGTCCACCGGGCAGACCTTATGCGACAGATTTGCTTTGTGCATATACTGTTTGTTGAAATCCAGCAAGCCGTCGCAGTTTCATCTAATTACCCCCAACCACAGGACACCATCTATGACTTTCCTACTTATTCCTATGGCAACTGTTAAAGCATCTAGACTAGGCGTAATATATTCCTCTACTGTTTAAAGGATTTTCAATATCCCAACATGATCTGTGCATGGTCATTAATAATTATTTGACTTCTTGCGGAAGACCTTTCTAGCTATGGGAATTATTGCTTCATTTAGCTGTTGTATAATTGAAAATTTTCTATCAAGTTTTTAGTATTTTGTTTCATGATAAATGGAGTATCTTGATGATTTGGAATGTACGTTGTAAATCTAATGATGCAAAATCGATCGTAATACTTTTCTGATGGAGTGCACACGTTGAGCTGTGAAGATTTAGTAACAGACTTATACACCTTTCTTCCTTTTCTGCCACACACACACACACACACACACACACACGCACACACGTATAACTGTTTTGCATGAAGGAGCCTTGTCTGTATGTTCATCATAGTGATACATGTATACACTGCATCATGTGTGTGTGTGTGTGTGTGTGTGTGTTTAGTGTATTAATTTTCCTTATTTCCTCCATTGCAAACTTAAATCATTTCAACTCTGGCTGGGTGAGGGTTATTTTCCTTCTTTTACATTCATGGAAAGTGGTCTCAGTTGTAAATTAAGTGAAAAAAAACACACATTAGCCCCCATGTAGCAATGTGTAGCAGCAGATGAGGCTGATTCACGATAATGGCCGAAGTAGCTGATAGCAGAAGTGCATCTATGATTTAAATATATAGGTCAGATCGGCCTCATTAGTGCTTCTTAGCAAGTGCCTTAACTCTGCAGGGAAA
>OX442355.1:11657601-11715101 GCA_949357725.1 Hyperoplus immaculatus | reverse complement strand
CCCCAGCCTTGATGCCTCCGCCCCAGCAAAGAACAGTGTGCTGGCTACCACAGACAGATAAAATGTCCTTAATAGCCTGCCACACACGTCAAACGACCTGAGCCTCCTGAGGAAGAAGAGTCTGCTCTGACTCTTCCAGTAGAGGGCCTCTGTGTTGTCAGACCAGTCCAGTTTATTGAATTTATACGAAATCCACCGTCTCTATTTCAACCCCCCCCATCAATAGGTGCTTCTAGAACTAAATACTAATAAGGAGATACAACTATAGTGTGTGTGTGTGTGTGTGCGTGTGTGTGTGTGCGTGTGTATGTGCGTGTGCGTGCAATTGGATGTGTGAGAGTGTAAAAACCCTTTGCTATGGGTATTTTTTAGTCTTTTAGCACCTTGTTTTGGCAGCATGTTCACTACTTTTATCGAGTGCCCCGGTAATGGCAAAAGCGGTATCACACACACACACACACACACACACACACATGTGTGCACACACATACATATCAGACTACACAAATACAAACCACTTCCACACCTAAACACACATGCACATATACACGCACACTGGTGTATGAGCAAACACACACATACACACCCCCCCCCCACACACACACACACAAACACACGTACATACACATCTGCATGCACACTTTAAAGTTGAGTTATTCCCCTTGTCGATGGTCTTCAGAGATAGGACGTCCTCTCTTCACCTGGCCATGGGCATCACATCCCCATCCCCACATCAGAATGTCAAGCCTGTTCATGTTTCTGTCCGTCCATTTAGTACATCCCAGTAGGGTTTCTGTCTGCTCGTCTATTTGTCCATCTCATCAAAAGCCTGCTCCTCCTAATAGAAGCACCATCTGTCTATCTGTCTGTCGGTTCAAACTACCTGTCCATTTGCTTGTCCACACAAATACATGCCACCGTCTCTCTTTGCCCTCTCTTTCTCTCCTCCACTCCAATTATCATTCCTGTTGTTAATATAGCAGTTCAGTCCGCCCGCCTATCTGTGAGCAAGAGAGCTGCCAAAATTAATTTTTGCATCCCCGAAGCAAAAAGCATCATAATTTATAGATGCCCATAAAACAATTTCACTTTGTCTGTAGTAGATGCTGTGGAATCGCAGGTCATCAAAAGCTGAGTTGCTGATATGGGTGGAATGTATAGATGGTTCTTTAAAGTAACATCCATAAAATGTTGTAGCAGATTTATTCATTTGGATATTAGATGAAGCTATAAAGATCCCCCATGGGAAAGCATGGAGACTGCAACTGTAGAAAAAAAACGATCCACAGAGCAACATAGAATAGCACGATTAACAGCAGCCATGTGTCAAAAACAAGCATCTTTGGCCGTCTATGATACTTCTCATATGCCTTGGTGGGAATCACTAGTTGTTGACATAGTGGGAAGACAGATTCACAACACGTACACTCTAAATAAAGATGTGTTGTTTTTTTACACAATAAATGCGTATGACGCAAAATAGCACATTTTGTGTCGTTTTATGCACACAATGTGTTGCAGTCGGCAATCCCTTCAACACACTGGAATGTGTTACATTATTGGCCAATCAGATTGCGTGAAATTTAAACGGCTCCCACCGCAGTTGGCAGTTTGTTCCGCTTGGCAGTTGAGTTGACAGAGGCAGAGACGTCTTCTGGGATTATCGAGACAGCAGAACTGATGAACAGGTAAAACTGAATTTAAACTGTTATTTTTGTATTTAACTTTGGTTATCACTCGTAGCCGTATGATGTTTGGAAGTGAGGCAAATGCGATTATTAACCAAAATGTCGACTTGGCCTGACCAATGTGTGCCCGTTTGCCACAAACGGCTAATGGCTGTGTAATGAACCGTGAACCACTTTTAGCTAGCAATGACTTGTCGTTTCAGACAAACGGGAGACATGTATTTCGGTTGGTATTTTTCGGCGGACATAAGTAAGTAACACGGCTTTCTAGCGTACCTCAGGCGAGTCACTTTCGGCCGACAGAAATCCGTAATGCTAACGTGACTGCCTCTATATTAATGAATTGGAAATGATACCGAGCAGGCTAAATAGCTTGAATGGCTGATGTCAGTTAGTGAATATAAAAAGGAAGGAAGGTTATGACTGTTTTCTAGCAAATCGCAACGCCTTTGAAACGGTCAATATTTTTCATTTTTTCATTTAACTTTTATTTATCCTCGAGAGACCAATTGAGGGGTGACCCTCATTTACAATGGTGTCGAGTTCAAACAAATTCAAAGGAAAAACAACAATACATAAACAATATTCAACGCAAATACATCAAATACACAACAACAGGTGAAGAGAAAAACAATTGAAACATTTACACAGTGGTGAAGATTAAGTGGTAGCAATTAAAATTAAATGGGTGAAAGTACAATATAGCCTAATTAAAACAGTTACAGGTAGAGTTTGGCAGATTTAAAATAGTTTGTTTAAATTGGTTAAAGGATATGAAGTTATTTAGTTTAATTTGTTGCTGTAAATTGTTCCAGGAGTCGGGGGCACTGAAGCTAAAAGCTGTCTTTCCCAGCTCAGACCGGGCTTGTGGGACATAAAGCATAAGCATGTCAGTGGAGCGGGTCTGATAAAGCCCATCTGAGATTTGCAGCAATTCAGTTAAATAACGAGGAAGCTTCCCGGTCAAGGCTTTGTAAATAAAAACATGCCAATGTGCGTCACGTCTCTCTTTAAGGGAGGACCACCCAACTTTTTCATACAAAAGACAATGGTGTGTGTCATAAGCATCTCCTGTGATGAACCTTAAAGCAGAGTGAAACACATAGTCCAGGAGTTTAAGACATGAATGTGATGCATGCCGGTAAACCACATCACCGTAATCAAGGACAGACATGAAAACTGCCTCAATAATCCTTTTCCTACTAAATAAAGGGAAGGTGGTTTTGTTCCTATAAAAATAGCCAATTTTTTGTCGTAGTCGACGAACAAGATTTTTTATATGAAAATTAAAAGTGAGTTTATCATCTAACCAGATGCCAAGATATTTGTACTCTGTGACTCTTTCAATTAAAAATCCATTATTTGTAAAAATATTAAAATCTTTCAAATTTGTAGTTCTTGCTCTGGAGAAACACATATATTTGGTTTTGTCTGTATTTAGAACCAGCCTGAGGTCCACTAGACAGTCCTGCAGGGTGTTAAAAGAGCTTTGTAGGTTCTGAATAGATTGGTGCACCGAATCGGAAATGCAATACAGTACTGTGTCATCAGCGTATAGATGGGCGTGACAGTTTTTTAGCGATGAAACAATGTTATTTATATAAATTGTGAAAAGAACTGGACCTAAAATTGAGCCTTGTGGGACACCATTTGTAACAGTTAAAAACTCAGATTGGTATCTTCCGAGTTTAACTGACTGCTGTCTATCAGAGAGATAATCCCTAAACCAGCTACATGCAGAATGATCAAAGCCAATGTCATGCAGCCTCTGTAAAAGCAAATGGTGGTCAACAGTATCAAAGGCCTTTGAAAGATCAATAAAAAGTGCTGCACAGTGCTTTTTCTTGTCTAATGCTGTAACAATGTTGTCTACAACCAAAGTCACAGCAGAGACAGTACTGTGGCCTGCCCTAAAACCAGATTGGAATGGGCTCAAAATGGAAGCACTAGTTAGAAATGATTTTAACTGATTATTAATAAGTGATTCTAGAATTTTTGCTAGGCATGGGAGTTTGGAAATTGGCCTGTAGTTATTAAGATTATTTTTGTCACCACCTTTATGTAAAGGAATTATGTGAGCTTTTTTCCAAATTTTAGGAACTATTCCAGAGGAGATGGAAAGATTAAAAATATGGGTTATTTGTTTTGATATTATATGTGTCGAAAGCTTGATTGAAAACGGGTCCAAATTGTCCTCTCCCATGTACTTCTTGGGGTTGATGGCGAGGAGCGCATCTACAACAACACTTGTGGGAAGAAGATCAAGGCTGAAAATAGAAGTTTGAGAGACAGGCGGTACGTTACTACTGGTTGTAGAAGGTGTACATCCTCCATTCTGAAAGAGTTGACCAGCAGCTACAAAGTGTTTATTAAAAGCTAAGCCAATCTCTTTTTGATCATTGAGAGTGTGACCATTTAATTTGATCTGAGTGGGAACTGTGCTAGAATTGTTCTTATTATAGTTCACAGCTTTCCAAAATAGGGCAGGGTTAGAGTAGCAGTCGGAGATTAATTCAAGGTAATATTCGGATTTGGCTTTCCTGACCATGGCTGTGCACTTATTCCTAAATTGTCTAAAAATAGTCCAATTGGTATTATCTCCAGAGCGTCTAGCTACAGACCATGCTTTATTTCTTTCAGAAAATAAATCAGACAGTTCACTTGTAAACCAGGGGTTTGATCTATTTTTTACTCTATGCTTTTAAAGGGGCGCATGCTTGTTTATAATTGAGGTGAAAGTATTGATGAAATAGTCTAAGGCTAACTCAACATCTGAAATTTCCGTAGTGAGTTGAATGTCACTATGACGGAGATCACTTAAAAAGGCTTGCTCATTAAAACCTTTAAAATTACGCTTAATTATGATTTTAGGTTGAGATCTTTTTAAATGAATACTTCTGATACAGGCCACTGGGCAGTGATCACTAATCCCAAGCTCAAAGACACCAGCTGAGACTATTTTATTTATTTTATTTGATAGGATTAAATCGATTAAAGTTGATTTTGCTGGGTTTTTTAGATTGGGTCTTGTGGGCTCAGTTATTAATTGTGTAAGATTAACGTTGCTACAGATTTCTTTGAAAGGTTCAGAGGCACCAGAAAGCCAGTCAACGTTAAAATCACCCATCACAATTACCTCTCTATTTACATAGCTGGAGAGCATATGTGCTAGATCGTTTAAGGAGCTAGTTACAGCAGAAGGGGGTCTATATACACCAATTACAACAAAACAATCATTTGACGATAAAGATAATTCTAGCGCGATAAATTCAAAACAATTTGGAACAGAGACAGCATGTAAAAGTGTTACAGAATAACAGGATTTAACATAGACAGCCACTCCCCCACCCCTTGCGTTTCTGTCTATTCTGAATAAATTGTATTCATTAATTGCCACAATAGAGTCATCTGTACTCTTCTTTAACCAGGATTCAGTCAGAATCAAGACATCTGGATCTGCCTGGGACACTAAAATCTTTATATGGTCTAATTTATCATGCTGCAATAAACTTCTAATATTTAGATGAAGAAAACCCAAGCCCTTTCTTGATTTAAGAATTTGTGGGGAATTTAGTTTAGAGCAAAGGGGGTAATCAGTGATGTCTGTGATGAATGAAGGACAATTTGAGGTGTTGTTATGAGTTAAATTGGGGGATACTTCAGCAGGACCCCTGGGGAGATCTTTTTTAATGGGGGATGATTTGGTAGGGTCGTGCTGTGGTAAATATCAGTCCGAATTATGCCAAGATGCGATGTGATGAATGTAGTGATTAGTAAGTTCTTTAATACCTTTGGCATTGGGATGGAGGCCGTCAGATTTAAGGAGTGTGTGTCTAGAGAATGAGTCAAAGTTGTTAATATAGCCCAGAGAGTTGCCCGAGCACCAGGACTCCAGTCGTTCATGGAAATTCAGAAGACGGCTGTAGCGCTCAGGGCTTTTGGATGACGTGGGAATGGGGCCGGAAAATATACAGAATTTCCCCAGGCTCTCCAGGGTGAGGGCCAGACTCTGTAGATTGTCAAACAGTTGGTATGACCGTTTATCCATTACATCATTAGTTCCAACATGCAGGATGACTGTGTGGGCAGTAGGGTGGAGGGCAACGAGGGCAGGTGTTAGCTCCATAATGTCAGATGATTTTCCTCCAGAGAGGCAGTAGGTGAAAGCACCAGGGAGACAAAGAAATCTGACAATAGAGTCACCGATGATGAGGATCTCAGGTTGGCGATTCAAGCAGCTCCCACAGTAGAGAGACAGCTTCGATGAGAGGGGAGGAGGTGAGGGCAGGGCACAGCCGCGAGAGAGAGCCTCACCTGTACAGCGGATGTCAACATCGGGGGCACCACTTCGAGGAGGCACGGAGGGGTGCACACAGGGAAACACACTTCCGGCTGGAGCTGGTAAACGGCGGCGATCTCGACATCCAAACTGGGAAGTGGAACCCCGACGTCCCCGTGCCACCCTGGAGCAGGTCTGGACCGGCGAAGCAGATGGAGAGGCGGCAACACGAGCCGCAGGTTCAGCAGCTCCACATAGCACCTCCAGCGGAGCAAATGGATTGCGCGTCAACATAGGATCCAGCGAGAGCAGAGGAGGAGATGGAGAGGAGAGCAGAGGAGGAGATGGAAAGGAGAGCAGAGGAGGAGGAAGAGGATGAGAAGATCGTGTAGAAGATCGTCTGCCCCTCCTCACAACAGACGTCCATGCAGCGTTGGGAGGCTGAGCAGCAGAAGCAGTAGAAACGCCGCTAACCGGTGCCTGAGAACTTGAAAGAGGAGCTTTTTCAAGCACAGCTAATTTGGAGACCAGGAAGGACTGCCGCTGGAGGAGATCGTGAATGAGACTCTCCACTGACTTGAGCTCGGATCTCAGGAGGAGAAGCTCCGGATCTGTCTGGGTGAGTGCCGATGACATGATGCGGTGAAAAAAGACAGAACACTATAGAGCTAACGCTAGCTAGCGGAGTATTAGCTAGCTTTAGCCGTTTTAGCTCATTTCGGTGGTTTCTTTAAACGACCATAACTCATCACAGGAATGGGTTAGAGACTTACTTTTTTTTTTGAAATGCTCAGAATCTTATGCTCTATGAGATGTTTATGTCCATGTTGTTACGACCGGAAGTTGAAAAGATCGCGAAAATCATCTAACAGGCAGTGTAGTCCATGAGCCAGACTGCATATGGAAATGGAAATGAAAGATGGTGATATAAAGTTGACTTGAACTTTTATCTGTAAACCAAGTGGAGTTTTATTTTGTCGGAGCAGTTAATATTGTAATTGACAATGGCGCCGTGCCTTTCTGGTTTCAACCGGTTTTTTCCTCTTCTTGAATGCACATTAGAGTCCGTAATGGAGCAATGTTCAGCTTAAAAGGGGGTGTAAATTTTATTTTTTGTTTATTTTTTTTTCCTAATATTACATGCTATTGGATCAGATTATTGGTGTGGGAAATATATTTGGAGTAGGCCAGATGTAATACTTATTAACCTTTTGAAAATGGGTAATCAGAAAATAAATGCCTGACTGTTTCTGTGCCATTATTAAATATCATTTGGCTACTGTTTTGGGTTTTGCCACCACCATCTTGCAAATGTATTAAGATCTGTCGAAATTATAGCAAATAACATTGATTTGTTGCTCTGAAATTCTTCTGTACACTCTGTAATGATATATTTTTTTTTTTTTTTTTTTTGCAGTAAGAGCCTCCACAGTGGTCCAGTTGGAGTTTCAAGCTCCACCCGTTGAAGACGAAAAGGTGACCACTTTGAGAGATTTCCACATAAACAATGTTTAAAATAGCATTTAGCTGAGATAATCCACATGTGAAGTGTGCACCCTGTTTCCTGTCACTGAGGGATTTGTTTTTGTATTTTGTAGAAGGACCTGTTCAGCTGAAATACATTCTGGAATTTAAGGCTACAGACATACTGACTGAACATCAACTGTCCACCAACAGCAGAAAGAAGCTTGTTGGACGAAGTGTCTGTGATCTTGTAGAGGATCAAGGATCAATTGTAAGTTGAAGACTAATTCTTTAAAATATATATTCTAGATCAAAGTATCTCCTATCATTATACAGCATTGTGTTGCATAATTAAATACATTTTATATTTCATTCATTCTAAACCGCTTTGTATTAATCAGTAAAATTACTTGTGGTTTTTGTATGCCAGCTAGATGTAGAGTTCGGAAGATTGTTTGATGGGAAGGCAGAGCTGTTCATCCTCCACTATCCCAAAACTGAAACGCATTGCTACGGTGGAGTGTCCTCGCTGTTAGATCAAACTGGATAACAGAATGATGGTAGGTAAATTAGATGTTATGACTTTCTTCCTGCCCTAGTTTGTTGTACTTTTATTAATGATAAATTAAATGTAATAATTGTAACTGTACAAATCCTTTTGTCTGTGTATTTTTTTTATAGATGAGCCACTGTATGCTGTAAGTTCTGACACACCTGCTTCCACCAACGGCTTCGGGAAGGGGTGCTGCAGCCTCAAGCCGATGTGAATTAGGCAATGTCATACTTACTGAACTTTGTGCCGGTATGTTTTTCTTTGCTAAGCTTGAATTGTACTGAAGTGGCAGGTTTCTTATGATAAATACACAGCCCCTGTTTTATGAATATTTGTTTGTGACCCAAGCGGATTGGTGGTTTCCAAATCGTCAAAGTAGAGTCGAATCTGTAATGCATTTGGATGTCTTTTGTACAGGTTATGACTGGCACCATCACAGTAATAATGCATCTTTACATCTGTACTTATGTGAGATACCAAATACAAAACCTCCTTCTTCTCATTGCAAAATATAATTGTAATTGTCTTAAGTATGGCAATATACTGAACAGTATTAGCTGTTAGTGATTGTTTGACTAATCCATGTCTTTTTGTGGTGCCAGCTCTGTGACCTAGGAAGATTTATGTTGGCTTCACAAGTACTTATCTTCAAAATACTTCAGTTTCAGCACTGATGATGGTTGAATTGTCTAAATTCTGGTTAGCTAAACTGCTAGCACAATCGCAACAGAAAAATGTTCTTCTTAAGTATGTCTTGAGTAGGAATTTAAAAAAGGTATAGAAAAGGCACCGCTCTAGCCGTACAGTTTGTTAATGTGTGTGTTTTGATGACCACTTTCATGCTTATTCTGTTAAGAGTTGATGAGTTTAAAGTGGGACAAAAGACTTGGATTTTGTCTGATTTTAGACCAATAGATTTCTATACTTTTAGGGGAAATGAGATGTATATCAACCCAAGATGTAAAATTTTGTAGTCCTGATGTTTTGTGTTATAAATTGAAAATGAAATGTTGTCTAAATGTCAACGGCAAATGAGATATTTAACTAAAAGTTGTACTTTTGTAGTTTTGATGTTTTGTGTGTTATGAATTCAAAATTAAATTACTAAATGTGAAAAATAAATTTCTTAAAATAAATATGGTGGCATTTTATTTATTCATTATATTATACCCTTTGTGTACATTAACATGTTTGTTTATGGTTGATTGACATTTCTAATTACTGTAATTTTTCAAAACACATCTATGTGTTAATATTTGCACATTATTTCACTTAAACACATAACTGTGTCAAATATTTACACATTACAACACATCTATGTGTTAATCTATTTTACACAGACATTGTGTTAAATCCTTTACACACTTAATGTGTCAAAATTAACACAACAAGTGTTGTCCCAAATTCAACTCATTGATGTGTAGAAAATTAACACGGGTTGTGTTAATTTTGACACATCCTTGTTAAGAGTGTACATTATCTCGATGTGCATTATAAAATTATACATTTTGAAAACATTTAAATCATTTATAATTAAAATATATTTAATGATGATATTTTTCTCTGTAAACTGAAACTAAATAATGTAGTGGCAATAACGATGTGCTTTCAAGGACATCCCATTGGGTTGCCTTGAAACAGTCACATATTTAAACAATGCATGTCACTCAATCTCCTATCACTGGGCTCGGTATGGGCCATTTCTATGTTGGGAAAATGATATAAAAAGGAAATCACTAAAACTAACAATAAACACTTTACAACAACAAAGATGTGTCTCAAAACACTCTTCTTGGAACTTTTTCATTTTTGTTGTCACTGAAAACAAAAGTATCTGCCATCTTTGTCATGCTCACAGCTCGGCAGTCTCTCCTTCTCCTATGTGTGTTTTCCCTCGTCTGTCTCTCCTTTTGTTTGTTCCATGTGTCGGCTTCCCTGTTGGCATGTGGGCGTGGTGGCACTCCAGGGCAGGCTGTTCCAGGTGTGGATCGTTGGGCTAATCAGGGCAGGCTGTTTCCAGGTGTGGATCGTTGGGCTAATCAGGGCTCCCTATTTAAACTTGTGGACTCCAGTCATTCAGCGCCAGAGTCTACTACGTACCAGAGCGGTAACTTACCCGAGATCAGGAATATCTTTGGTTATTGTTTTCTTTATGTCTCCAGTTGGAGTGAGTTCTAACTCTGCTCCTTTTTTTCTTCCGTGCCAGTTGCCTCCGCTGTTCACCTTTCCTGCTCGCCTGCCTGCGGGTTTCCGGATATCCACTTGCCTCTGATCGCCACGCCATTCAGCCGTCCAGTGTCCTGCCTGCCTGCCTAATAAACATTGTTCTAAACTAACTACCTGGTATCTGTTCTGCTTTTGGGTCCAACCTCGAGCTATCACAACAGAAGACTCTGGCCAACACGGACCCAGCGGATACAGACAGGCTACGCCAAGCGGTGGTAGCACAAGGCACTCTTGTGGGACAACATGAAATGGCCCTCCGAGACGTTATCTCCTTGCTGGGGGAACTCACCACGACAGCTCCACGGAGTCATCACGCATCTAGCTCCTCCTCAATGCGACCCAGGTCCAGCACCTGTCCTTCCGCCTGCCCGAGAGCCTCGTGTCCCCGCACCGGAGCGCTATGCCGGGAGTTTTGGGGTATGCAAGTCGTTTCTCCTCCAGTGCTCTTTAGTTTTTGAACAACAACCCAGCTCGTATGCCTCGGACCGAGCCAAGATTAGTTACGTCATAGGCTTACTCTCTGGACATGCTTTGACTTGGGCGTCTTCAGTGTGGGAGAGGCAGTCCGCCGTATGTTTTTCGTTTCCTAGCTTTGTAGCTGAAATGAAGAAGGTTTTTGACCACCCGGTCCGGGGTAGGGACGCTACTAAGCGCCTACTCCAACTACGACAGGGGGCTTGCAGTGTTGCAGAATATTCGGTGGAGTTCAGGGCATTAGCAGTGGAGACGGGGTGGAACGACGAGGCGTTACAGGGGGTTTTTCTCAATGGGTTAGTTGATTCCGTTAAGGACGAGTTAGCTGTGCGAGATGAGTCAGTTGATTTAGATGAACTCATAGCTCTAGCTATTAGACTGGACAATCGCCTCCGAGAGCGTCATAGGGAAAGGACCGGTCGCTCTCTTGGACCTTTTCATTCCTCTTCAGCTGACGATGGATATGCCTCCAGCCATCGCACCAGTGAGTCGCCTGTGTTTCCTGCTCTTCCTCCGTCGTCTACAGAGGAGCCCATGCAGTTGGGTCGGAACCGACTTGAGCCTTCTGAACGGAATAGGAGATTCGAGGGTGGATTATGCCTCTACTGTGGAGAACCTGGACATCAACGGGCTAGGTGTCCCCGCCAGTTAAACCCAAGCCCTCACCAGTCGCAGACGGGGTTCTGGTGAGTAGCACAGTATTGCCCTGTTTGCCCCGAGGACGCATTAACATTGAAGCTAGTATTTTCCTTAACGGGAATACTTATCAACTTATGGCCCTAGTCGATTCAGGTTCTGACTCTAATATTCTTGACTCTAATTTTGTGAAGCACTGTCAGATAGTCACCAATCCCATTGACCCACCGCTCAAAGTTAATGCACTCAATGGTGATGTTTTGGCCCTTATTTCCGAACAAACGCAGCAGTTGCCTCTCCTGTTGGCTGGCAACCACAGAGAAAGGATAACGTTCCATGTTATGCCCTCCACACATGCTCCCTTAGTGCTCGGGCTTCCGTGGCTACAGGTTGTGATTGACTGGGCCACTGGGAAGATAGCTAGTTGGAGCTTTTTCTGCCATGCTACATGTCTCAGATCAGCTCAGCCCCCATGTTCAGTTAAGGAGTGTGTTGCCTCATCAGAACCTCCTGACTTGTCCTCTGTTCCTCGGGAGTATCACGACCTGGCCGAGGTGTTCAGCAAGCACCGGGCCTTATCCCTACCTCCTCACAGACCTTACAACTGCGCCATCGACCTGCTGCCTGGCGCCTCCTTTCCCACCAGCCGGCTCTACAAAATCTCAGCTCCGGAACGCGAGTCCATGGAGAAATACATCACGGAATCACTGGACTCAGGTATTATCCGCTCCTCTTCCTCTCCATTAGGAGCTGGTTTTTTTCTTTGTGGCTAAGAAGGATAAGACTCTGAGACCATGTATTGACTTTCGGGGTTTGAACAATATTACGGTAAAGAACAAATATCCCCTGCCACTGATTAACTCTGCTTTTGAACCACTCCATGGGGCTACTGTCTTTTCTAAGTTGGATTTACGCAATGCCTACCATTTGGTCCGTATCAGGGAGGGGGATGAGTGGAAGACTGCATTTAACACCCCTTTAGGTCACTTTGAGTACCTAGTCATGCCGTTTGGTCTTACCAATGCCCCAGCAGTTTACAAAGCCCTGATAAATGACGTGCTTAGGGACTACTTGAACCACTCTGTGTTTGTCTACCTTGATGATATCCTGATTTTTTCCCACAACATTGAGGAGCACGTCGTACACGTGCGCCAGGTCCTCCAGAGGTTGTTGGAGAATAAACTGTTTGTTAAACAAGAGAAGTGTGAGTTCCATGTTTCCTCAGTGTCGTTCCTGGGGTACATCCTGGAGTGCGGACAGGTGCGGGCCGACCCAGCCAAGGTCCAGGCAGTTACGGAATGGCCGCAGCCTGGCTCACGGAAGCAGCTCCAGAGATTCTTGGGCTTCGCCAACTTCTACAGACGGTTCGTGAGAAACTACAGCCAGGTAGTAGCACCACTCACTAAGCTAACCTCTCCGTCTGCTCCATTTGTCTGGTCGCCTGCAGCCGAGGATGCATTCTGCGAGCTGAAGAGACGCTTCTCCTCAGCTCCCATCCTGGTGCAGCCCGACCCAGCTCGTCAGTTCGTCGTTGAGGTGGACGCTTTGGATCTTGGAGTGGGAGCTGTGTTGTCGCAGAGAGCCAAAGGAGACAACAAGCTTCATCCCTGTGCCTTCTTCTCCAAGAAGCTGTCTCCTGCGGAGAGGAACTACGACGTCGGCAACAGAGAGTTGCTAGCCGTTAAACTGGCTCTGGAGGAGTGGCGTCACTGGCTGGAGGGTGCGGCATCTCCGTTTACGGTATGGACAGATCACAAGAACCTGGCTTACATTCAGATTGCTAAACGGTTAAACTCCCGCCAAGCACGTTGGGCTCTGTTTTTTGGTCGGTTTAACTTTAACCTCACGTTTAGACCTGGTAGCAAGAATGTTTAACCTGATGCCCTCTCCAGACAGTTTAACCCTGATAACGGCAGTTCCTCAGTTCCGGATACTATTCTTCCCCAGTCCTGCCAGGTGGGCTCTCTGACGTGGGAGATTGAGTCCGTGGTTAAGGGGGCTCTCCAAGGGGACCCCGGTCCTGGGGGTGGGCCTCCGGGTTGTCTGTTTGTACCTGTTTCTGTTCGTCCTCAGGTGCTGAAGTGGGGTCACACTTCACGTTTCGCCTGTCATCCTGGAGTTTCCCTGGCCCTGATCCAACGCCATTTCTGGTGGCCGTCCATCGCTGCCCACACGCGCGAGTATGTGAAGGCGTGTACCATCTGCGCTCGTGGCAAGTCGACTCATTGCCCCCCAGCCGGGCTCCTGCATCCGCTCCCTGTGTCTGGTCGCACATAGCTCTGGACTTTGTCACTGGATTACCACCGTCTGAAGGTAATGACACAATCCTAACTATTGTGGATCGTTTCTCCAAGGCGGTGCATTTCGTGGCCCTTCCAAAACTGCCCTCGGCTGCAGAGACTGCTGAGCTGGTGATTAACCATGTGTTCCGGATCCATGGGATTCCCTTGGACATTGTCTCGGATCGAGGGCCTCAGTTCACCTCTGAAGTGTGGAAGGCGTTTTGCCAGGCGTTGGGGGCCTCCGTCAGTCTTTCCTCCGGTCATCATCCCCAGTCCAATGGCCAGACCGAGAGGGCAAATCAGGACCTGGAGACGGTTCTGAGATGCATCTGCGCTCACAACCCAGCGTCGTGGAGCTCACATCTCACCTGGGTTGAATACTCTCACAACTCCCTGACGTCGGCTGCTACAGGTAAGACACCTTTTGAAGCATCTCTGGGCTACTTACCACCTCTCTTTCCCACGTTTCACGTCTCCCAGCTTAAGCCAGTGACTGCAAGTGAGTTGTGCCCGCCTACCGTCGCCCCACCACCCCCCCGTCTCATAGATGGTCACCCGGCCTTCACGGTCAGCCGGGTGATGGACGTTCGGCGCAGAGGGAGGGGCTACCAGTACTTGGTGGACTGGGAGGGTTATGGGCCAGAGGAGAGGAGCTGGATCGCCAGGGGCCTCATCTTGGACCTCGCACTCCTCCGGGAGTTCTATGCCAGGTACCCAGAGAAGCCTGGTAGACCGCCTGGAGGCGGTCGTTGAGGGGGGGGGGGGTTCTGTCATGACTCACGGCTCGGCAGTCCCTCCTTCTCCTATGTGTGTTTTCCCTCGTCTGTCTCTCCTTTTGTTTGTTCCATGTGTCGGCTTCCCTGTTGGCATGTGGGCGTGGTGGCACTCCAGGGCATGCTGTTCCAGGTGTGGATCGTTGGGCTAATCAGGGCAGGCTGTTTCCAGGTGTGGATCGTTGGGCTAATCAGGGCTCCCTATTTAAACCTGTGGACTCCAGTCATTCAGCGCCAGAGTCTACTACGTACCAGAGCGGTAACTTACCCGAGATCAGGAATATCTTTGGTTATTGTTTTCTTCATGTCTCCAGTTGGAGTGAGTTCTAACTCTGCTCCTTTTTTCCTTCCGTGCCAGTTGCCTCCGCTGTTCACCTTTCCTGCTCGCCTGCCTGCGGGTTTCCGGATATCCACTTGCCTCTGATCGCCACGCCATTCAGCCGTCCAGTGTCCTGCCTGCCTGCCTGCCTGCCTGCCTGCCTAATAAACATTGTTCTAAACTGACTACCCGGTATCTGTTCTGCTTTTGGGTCCAACCTCGAAGCTATCACAAAAATCTTTCTAATCTAGATAACTCACTGAAGGTGAAACTATAGCCAGATGCTTTAATAGAAAGCGTGGGTTGTTTTTTTGTACATATTGATTTTTTTTAAGTTTAATTGTTGTAAACGTGAATGTAATAAGTTTAAAATCCTTTTTTTAGGATCGGACCAAATCCTCTTCGCTTGTTGAATACTGATTAAAGAGAGAGTTCAGAATTTAAGAATACATATCAAAAAAGTTTTTTTTTTACCATTTTATCCATGAACAAATAACCCCTCTTGAATAAATATCAAAACTATTTTATACATTCATTAAAACCTAACCTGAATAAAAGTTTGGTAGTACACACATAGGCTACATCTTTAAACAGATAAATATTCATGGACAAATTTCCCAGCCCAGCCATTGCATGTGCTGATTTGGTTGATCCAGTGTCTCTCTGTTACTCAGAACACAGGTTTTAAAATAGAACCTAATTCAATAAGAAATAAAAACATCAGTAAAATATATAGTAACTATTTTGAATTGTTTAAGTATATAAAAATGTGCACAGAGAACGTACGCTTAGATACAGGACGTCGTGCCATTATCAGATCACATTATCAGATGGAAGAAGCAGAAACCTACAAATATAACTATAAATGTATATTCCCATGAACATCCACCATTGATTATAGAGTTACAGTTTGTTGTGTAAAGGTTGTCTCTGTGAATGGAGGTCAGATATATTCCAGCACTGCAGCGGGCAGCACAGAGCGAAAACAGAAACAATAATAGCCCAGAGCAGTTCATTGGGACAGTGCAACCAGGGTGTATTCATTTGTTTTTCCATAGCAGCTAACTCATTTTCAGGGTCACAGGATCGCTTGCGCCAATCCTTGGGTATATAGGCAAGAAAAAAAACCCACCTTGAACAGGTTTGCTGGTGCACTGCAGGCGTATGCATAAACAGACAAACAAATTCAAACCTAAGGGCAAGTTTGGAACTGACGTAGATATGGTGGGAAGGAAGAAACCAAGAAGAAATAAAGAAATGAAGATAGTGCAAACTTCCAAAGCTGCGATTGGAACCTTGCTTTTCTGAGCTGCTGACATTAACGACTAAGCCACAGAACCTTGTCACAGATTATCCCCTCTTTTAGGACAACCATAAGATGAGGTCAGCTGTGGCAGGAATAGAATGTCTTCAGTGACACGTATACACCTCGAGGTGCACCCCAGGGGTTTAAGGTGCTCTGAAGCTCAGTCAGCGCAGTTCAGAGATGGTGGCTGCAGGGTGAATTCCTCTAGGTAAATACAGAGGAACCCGTGAACAGCCTTTACCTCAAATGGATAAACAATTTAACATTGCTCAGTGTGTGTGTTCACATGCAGGTCTCTGTGTAACTGTGTGCACATGTGTGAGTGTATTTAATCTTCTTTGCTAATCCATCCAATTCAACAGATGTTAGAGTTTGAAAAAATCCAGCCTGCAATCATTAGCAGTGATTTACCCCATAATTACAAACCAGATTAGTCACAAACACTCCTGTGCACGAAAAAAAAACGGGGTTTCACTTTTCAATACGGTTCACAAGATCGGGAGAAGGTCCTGAAGGAACTAGTTACAGTTTTTTTCGATCGCTAAACCACAGTGGGCACAACTGTAGCTCAATGTGCAAAACTCTAACTACAGTCTGCACTACCAACAGTCATTGGAGCTGAACAGTTCACCTCACCTGCAAAATAGGCTCAGTGCAGCAAACACTATGAACCAGCCTCATTGAGATAACACACACTGTCACTCAGAACCTGCTCAGAGTATAAACACTAGCATCAAACCCCAATACACAAATTACAAACTTTTAATCTTTACAGTTTGAATAATTTGAGTTATTTCACACAAATTACATAATATTTTCTTTGATGAAAGGGTGAAATTCTTTCACATGAAATTGTTTATTTTACAACATACCATTTTTTTAGGAAAACAAAGAGAAATGAAAATCAGAAGTTTGCTTCAATAGATACACATTTTGTATACTTTATTGAAAACATTTCCAAATGTAGGATTTATCTGTGTAAATATTCTAAAATTGTAATACAGAAATCAATTCCTGTAATGTTGTCACTTACTGTAAGGATGCAACTCTAAGCTGTTTGTTTGCTGGAAAATTCGTATTACATGCAACTTTAGATTTTTGCAGATTGGGTTGCACTCTCAACCCTGCCTCTCTCAATGAGAGACCATGATTCACAACAGGGTCTATCAGTGTTGCCCTTACTGTATTTCATCAGACATTACAGCTCTATGTCTTCTAGGTCTTCCTCCACACATCCACACTCTCACTGCCACTCTTCTACCTCCAACAACCTGTCTTCCTGGGTCCATTTCCAAAAAAATATATATTTTTGAGCTTTCCCTTTATACTGTATATATGTTCACTAACAAGTCTAAACAAGACATCTTAGTGTTTCAGTTGAAATTGCAATCCGCAGTGTTTGAAAGGGATTCATTCTGTTTTGAATGTGTGGTTTATAGTTGTGGCAGCAGTGTGTTAGCATTTGAAAAAAGTGCTGGAAATCCACAGTGTTGTGCAGGCTGTGGTTAAGCCATGAGATAGGTGTGTAGAGTTTTGAACGTTGTGTATAAGCAATGAAAAACGAGCTAAAACGAGCTACAGTTTGGTCCGAATGAACCGCTGCTCTGCATACTGTTGTTAGAGTTTTGCACTTGTCGTTCCAGTTGTGCCCACTGTGGTTTAGCAATCGTAAAAAACTGTAGGATTAAATCAGGAACAACCTGATATTGAATTAATTATTTATTATGTACTTTATTTCTTGAATAATTCTAAATCAAGGACTAAATGCCTATCTACTCATAACTAACTACTCATTATGGTGTATGGTAGGTATACCTGCTGCAAGACAAGGGTCTGTGAGATGGAGACTAAATATGTGAGTTTTAAAAATTGTTCCCTAACTCTGTCCCTTCTTATGTTTGTGTGTGTGTGTGTCTAAGTGTGCACGAAAAAAAAGAAAAAAGATCTGCAAGTGGTGATCCATTACTCTGTCAGCTCTTTTCCATGATGCTTTAACAGCAACACGGAACACTGTGGCTGGAGAAAATGACTTCATCCTCTGGAAGCCAATATTAACTAATTCCTTTTTATTTCCTTCGGACTACCTCGCTCTCCTTTGATCCCTTCTTCTTACTGTTATGGTCTACTGTACAGTCCGTCTCTATCTCTACCTTTCTGGATCACTTCTGCTCTTCCTATTTTCTGTCTGTGACTCATTCTTTTCCCCTGCTGTTTCTCTCACTCCCCCTCTGCTTCTCACTGGTTCTGCTTTACAGATAGTCAGATGCCATGGTGAAATGTATCTTGAATGAGGGATGATTGAGCTAGCAGCTTCCTGCTTTTATTGTAATGTGACACACATTCACAGTTTTCTCTGTTTGAGTCTCCTCGTTGACACACACGCACCCTCGCTCGCACCTTCGCACGCACGCACGCACACACACACACATACACACACACACACACACACACACACACACACACACACACACACACACACACACACACACACACACACAGGAGATCATTTATTTTAATTTGGCGGAGTGACTAGCATCAACTCTCTCATTCCACTGACTAGCCCTAAGCGAGCTGACCTTGGTTGCCCGTTTCCATGCAAAGCTAGAGTTTGAGGCTTAGAGACAGCTTAAACTGTTAATATACAGTACTGTGGTATGACTGTCGCATTTATGAATTTACCAGTGCATGACCTATTTAGTTTTTCAATGTATTTCATCAGTACATTCCATCTTCAGCAGAATACTTCAATCGTTATGTTATCCGTTCTAGCACAATTGGTGAAATAATTTTCTTGTATTAAGACCATATCCAACTGCATTTGAAATTTTCATTCATATTCCCATAACAATATGACAAACTTTTTTTTTCCTGAATTGGTTAAAAAAAATGCAACCTTGCATTTATTTAATTTGAGAAATCCATTTGTAATTCAACTATTATGAGGATGAGTATTGTCAAGGTGTATGAGACCAACACAAAAAGTTATACAAATAACTTTATTTTATGACATATTTTATAACTTGTTTGTCATCAGAATAATCGTGATAACTTATTTTAGAAGTTTTTAAAGTTTTTACCAATTTACTTTTTATTCAAGTAAATTTTATTTACCAATGATTATTCCACCATGAGAACAAGCGACCTTGGCAAGGAGAAACTCAAAATTTTTAAAATATCAATCGCTGCTATCACACTAAAGGTGTATTTTATGATTCACTTAAACTTACATTTAGACAAAAACTGGGTTATGGTTATGGGGTGTCCCAGTCAGGACGTAGTGACAAATGCTTGGTACCATCTTGTTTTAATTGGAACATCTTATCACTCAGTCCCAAATCTGGGGCCGGTTTCGCCCCATGGGATGTATGATCTACATTCTTTCGTCCAGTTAAAAGACTTAGCTGCTGCCTTTTGAATGAGCTGTATGACAGCGAGCTTTATGGCTATGGTAAGAGAAGAAGGAATTACAGTCATCCTTGTGAGAGAATCAAAGCATAAATAACATTATCCAAATCTGACAGTTATGAGAAGGAATTTACCACTGATATACTTCTCAGTGGAGTGAACAATCCATAGTACTTGACTTTAAATATAAAATTATATAAAACTATCATTGTGCAAAATTTCACACCATTTCTTGATGTCGGCCAGATATACCTGCTTATGATCGGCCAAACAGTGAGAGCCACCTTCATTACAAAAGGTAATGGATCGGGTGATAGGCATGAAAAGGCAGATTCTAATTTCAGAATTTCAAATGTCAGTCCATCTCTGTATTAATGCTTTGATTTACTGTTATCAGCTCATGAATTTTCTCTTTTCAATTTGATGAAGTATTTTCGCAGATCATATGTGATCATATGTGTTTATATAAATAACATTGTTTCATCGCTAAAAAACTGTCACGCCCATCTATACGCTGACGACACAGTACTGTATTGCATTTCCGATTCGGTGCACCAATCTATTCAGAACCTACAAAGCTCTTTTAACACCCTGCAGGACTGTCTAGTGGACCTCAGGCTGGTTCTAAATACAGACAAAACCAAATATATGTGTTTCTCCAGAGCAAGAACTACAACTTTTAATGATTTTAATATTTTTACAAAGAATGGATTTTTAATTGAAAGAGTCACAGAGTACAAATATCTCGGCATCTGGTTAGATGATAAACTCACTTTTAATTTTCATATAAAAAATCTTGTTTGTCGACTACGACAAAAAATTGGCTATTTTTATAGGAACAAAACCACCTTCCCTTTATTTAGTAGGAAAAGGATTATTGAGGCAGTTTTCATGTCTGTCCTTGATTACGGTGATGTGGTTTACCGGCATGCATCACATTCATGTCTTAACCCATTTAATCCCAAATTTTTTCCAGACATGAAAATATCCAAATCATGTGCTATTGGTAACCCTTTGAAATAGTCTATCATTATTTTGGGAAATTTTCATGGAAAAATAGGTTAAAAAGTGTGTTTTATTGTCGGCCACAATTGTGACCGGTGGGATAATGTATATACTGATTTTATGTTTTTCTTGTTTCCAGTCATCAAATTTCTCATAGTTCAGCTCAATTATATCTGGGTTGGAATATAGAGCTTTGTTACTGGCAGTACCAGTATCAGCATGTATTAAAATATGCTAGTGTTCTTTATCACATGTTAGTGTGACTGTGAGTGCAAGCGAAGTGAAGAGGTTGTCATGGAAGAATTTGCAACCTTGAGGCACTTCAGCCTGCTCTGCAAGGCCAAGAACTACGCTGGGTCCCTGACCTAACCCAGTCTCAGGAAGGAGGGTGTGGGAACCACCATATGGCTCCATGTGATGCATGTAACCACTCGATGAGGCAAGGCTCCATAGCTTGTAACCAAAACGGATTGGTTTACCTTTTATGAATTGCTTACATCCATGTCGGCCATAGTATGGGACCTTACTTACTTACTTGCTTATGGCTGTCCATCGTATTCGATGATGACGTTGCTCCACTTGAGCTGGGTTATTATGGGGGGTTTCGTTGGTGCCATTTCATGTGACTATAGAGGCCGATGCGCGACCCGCATGGTTTGCCACATGTGGGGCAGATGTAGTCTGTACATGAGAGGGGGGCCCCTGCAGCGCGCTGGTGTCTCTGTGCACGCCGCTGTATTCTCCTCTCAGTGGTCTGCTCCTGGAGGTGTGCTACACCCTGGTGGCTGGCTGAGCGCCATGTGGGACGGTCGGCAGCCAGGCTTTCCAGGGATGCTGGCTGGATGTCACAGCGCTTCAGGAGGGTTTTGAGGTGGTCCTTGTACCGTTTTCGCTGTCCCCCAGCAGACCTACGACCTTCCTGAAGTTGGCCATAGAGGATCTGGCGGGGGAGTCGCTGGGTGGGCATGCGGACTACATGGCCGACCCAGCGCAGGTGTCTTTGGGCAAGGAGCACTTCGATGCTTGGTGTGTGGGTGCGGTCGAAGATGTCCACATGAGGGACTCTGTCCTCCCAGGACACACCCAGGATCCTTTGCAGGCAGCGGATGTGGAATGCCTCGAGTGTTCTGATGTGCCTTTGATATGGTGTCCAGGCTTCTGAGCTGTACAGCAGTGTGGACAGACAGACTGCCTTGTATACAGCTGCTTTTGTAGAAACTGTCAGGTTTCTATTTAGGAAGACTCTGTTTTTAAGCCTACCAAAGGCAGAGGAGGCTAGGGCTATGCGGACCTGGATGTCACTGTCGATGTTGCAGGTGGGTGAGAGGACGCTTCCAAGGTAGGTGAAGTGCGGGACAATTGTGAGCTTTTGGCCGTCAACAGTGAAGATAGGCACTTCCGGTTGATGGGATGTTTGCTGCACGATTATCTGAGTTTTGGATGTGTTGACTTTGAGTCCAAGGGCACTGTATATGTTGGTTACCACATCAAGTGCCCGCTGCAGAGCATCTGGTGTGTGAGCGAGGAGTGCGCAGTCATCAGCGTACTGGAGCTCCAGGATTTGTCGCGTGGTGATTTTGGTGAAGGCCTGCAGGCGCCGGATATTAAATAGGTTTCCATCCAGCCGGAACTGGATGTGGACACCGTCTGTGGTTTCCAGGGCTTTGTGTGAGAGGAGGGTGACTGCAGACAGGAACATGTTGAACAGGACAGGGGCTAGGACACAGCCCTGCCTGACCCCTACTTTCACATTAAAAAGGGGGGATTTCTGGCCTCCGATGCAAACACAGGCTTGCATTTCATCATGGAGATTTTGAAGAATGTTGAGGAACTTTGGTGGAACCCCCAACTTTCCCAGTAATTCCCAGAGGAGTTTCCTGTTGACGGTGTCAAACGCCTTGGACAAGTCGATGAAGGCTACGTACAGATCCTTGTGGTGTTCCCGGCATTTTTCCTGTACTTGCCTAATTACAAAGATCATGTCCGTAGTACTGCGGTCTCTCCTAAACCCACACTGTGATTCTGGTAGGATGTCCTCGGAAATGTGAGAGACCAATCGAAAGAGCATGACTCTGGCTAGCACTTTGCCAGCAACAGAGAGAAGGGAGATTCCCCTGCTGTTGCCACAGTCAGCTTTGTCGCCCTTTCTCTTGTAGATGGTGATGATCTCTGCATCCTTCCACTCCTGGGGGATGGTTTCCGAGGACCAGATGTTATTTATTAGCTGGTGAAGCCGACGGGTGAGGAGGTAGCCACCATGCTTAAACACTTCCGCAGGGATTCCATCAGGGCCAGGACTCTTGTTGTTTTTGAGGCTTTTCATGGCTTTGTGAACCTCAGTGAAACTGGGCGGGGAATCCAGATGGTGAACAAGGGGGACGTTTGGGAAATCTGCAAGTATGGATGGGTTGGAAGGGTTCTGGGAGTTGAGGAGAGTATCGAAATGCTCAGCCCATCTGTCCAGGATCTGTTGGGTGTCCTTGTGTAGGGTGAGTCCATCAGCCGATCGTACTGGTGTTGTGCTTTTCCTCTGGGGACCATATATGGACTTGATGGCATCATAGAATCCATGGGTGTTATTTGTGTCAGCGTAAAGTTGTATCTCGCTGGCTTTCCTGGTCCACCAGTCATTTTCCATGACTCTGAGGGTGCGCTGTACTTCAGCTCTGATGGAGATGTAGTGAGTCTTTGCAGTAGGGGATTGTGGGTTAGCTAGGAGAGCAGCATGCGCTTTGTATTTTGAGTGGAGGAGGTTGTGGATATCCGGTGAAGTGTTGTCAAACCAGTCCTGGTGTTTACGCCTAGTGAATCCCATCGATGTTTCTGCTGCCTGATAAATGGCAGTACGTAGGGAACTCCAGGTGGTGTTGATGTTGGGGTCTGATGGGGTATCAGGGATTGTGGAGAGGTTTGTTGCAAGCTGGGCCCTCAACTGCTCTACACAATAGTTGGATTTTAGTGCGTCACAGTTGAACCTTTTCTTTGCTGGGGTTTTTTTAAGCTGGGGACGGATATCCATCTGTAGTTTGGCTCTGATCAGTCGGTGGTCAGTCCAGCAGTCAGCTCCACGCATAGCCCTAGAGATTAGCACCTCCTTTCTGTCCACACTGCGGACGATGATATAGTCCAGTAGGTGCCAATGTTTAGAGCGAGGGTGCTGCCAGGAGGTCTTGAATTTGTCCTTTAGTTGGAACAAGGTGTTTGTGATGACCAGCTGATGTTCAGAGCAGAGAGAGAGAAGGCGGAGGCCATTGTCATTGATCTGGCCAACACCGTGCTGACCGAGGACTCCCTTCCATAGCTCGCTGTCAGAGCCTACTCTCGCGTTGAAGTCCCCAAGGAGAATAAGCTTGTCAGCAGAAGGTGTTCTACCTATGGCGGAGTTTAGGGAGGCATAGAATGTTTCTTTGCTCTCAAGGTCTGCATCCAGGGTTGGGGCATAAGCACTGATGAGGGTGGCATGGCGGTTTTTGGTGAGGGGTATACGCCATGTCATCAGCCTTTCACTGATACCAACTGGGGTTTCAGGGATTGTGTGCAGCAGGCTGGTCCTGATAGCAAAACCCACTCCATGGAGGCGGCGGGATCCTTCTGGTAGTCCCTTCCAGAAGAAGGTGTAGCCTTCTCCCACCTCTGTTAGTGAGTCCTCTCCATGAAACCGGGTTTCACTCAGGGCTGCGATGTCGATGCCGTAGCGGTTGAGTTCATGTGCAACCAGCGCCGTCCTGCGCTGTGGGCGGCAGGAGAGCACACGTGCATCTAGGAGGGTGCGGACATTCCAAGTCGCGATCGTGAAGGGGATAATTTTCTTTCTTAAATATTTTCGACCGCGTTGAGGGATGGCCCGGCAGTTGCGGTACTCTGCCCGGGCTGGAGGAACAGATCATTTTTAGGCCACCTTTTCTAGGCCTTTCCCATTTCAGGGTGAGCAGGATGGAACTGCTCAGTCGCGTGGGGAGCTGCCGGGGAGGCACGCTGTTCATCCCATGCCTCAGCGACCATCTTTCTCACGCCGCCTACGTGCAGGGTTGGGCTAGATACTGCCAGTCACATCCTTGACCTGTACCTACTGCCCTTCCCCATCGCCGCAGGACTTTTACAGGGGTTGGGAGGGGGGTGAGGGGGGAGTGGGGGTTGGGGGGCAAATGCCTGCGCAATGAATTGGTTAGAGTGATGATAGGGGTGCGCAGTCCGTATCCTCACTTTCTGTCTATGGCCCCAACTGACCACTTCCAGTGGCATGAGAAGCTCAAGACGACCTTCGGCCAGGCGGGGTTGCAGAGGACTGCCAGAGCACCGGTCCGTTGGTGTCTGCCTAACGCGGGTCATCTCCACTGATTTTTCGTTAGGGGTTTACTCCCGTAGCCATGAAACCAGAGGTTTACCCAGGAGGCACTGGGGCAGTGGATGGCGGTAGCCAGGACGTGTCCGCACCTGGTGGGCCTTGGCTACCTGCCTCTGGGGCCCACTGCTGCTCCGAGATCCCCTACCAGTTCAGCCTGGTGTCGCAAGACTACCAGTTACCGTGTGCTGCCGCGGGGAGGCACTGGAGGGGTCTTGGTGAAGGAGAGGCTATGTACTGACCTCAGAAGACTTACGCACTCGGCTTCCTTTACCCAGGACTGGGCTGGCCAGCGGCAGGGACTAAGGGAGGGAGGTCACATGCATCCCTACATGCAACGTCTTCCTAGCATGCTGCACTAGACGCATCACAGCACCCTGTGAGCAAAAGCTCACACACACAGTATATATGGGACCATACTTTCATCCACTGACAGCCATTCCTGAAATGGCATGATTTTATATGACTGATTGAGCTCAGCAAAGATGGGCCTGACTTTAAAAAATGGATCATCAGTGATTTGAGTGTTATCAACCACATGAACTGATGCCATTATTTCATCAAAGCGATTTCTTCGCATTGTATCGGAAATGCTTTCATTGTGTACATCATTGTCAAGTGACCAGTACATGTGTCTTCTTGGGACAGAGCTGTACCCAGATGTGATCAGTATTCCATAGAATGTTAAGAGTTCATCCATTGTTAGACTCAGTTGCTTGCCCTTGGTCTGGGTGGAGTAGAGGTTGGACATTTCAAGGGTTAGCTCTCTAAGGGTGGGTGGATACATTAGTAGGAAAACATCCATTGGGCTGGGGCAGTTTTGTTTAACACATTCTGCAGCATTTGGGCTGTATACTGTGTGTTTTGGAATACCTGCTGTGACAGGCCTCTTAGATCGTTTGAAGGTTCGGTTTTTATTTTTGACCACTTGCAACTTGGTCCTTGGCTCGTCTGTCTGCACCCTGTCTGTCTGGTGGGTAGATGAACATGGCTCTTCAGAATCAACAGGAGGTGGAAGTGGGGTAGTGGTGAGGAGGGAGTTATCATCACTGATAACATCTGTTTCATAATTTCTTTGCATAAGTTCAGCACTTGCGTTTAGCAGCCTAGCGGGCAAATGGCCTGTCTCACCCTCAAAGTCCATGTCTGACCCATCACTGTCACAGTCACTGACGACAGCGTCTTTCTCACTTTGAGGGACAACTGTAATGTTGCATGCCTTGTCTGAAGGGTCCACAAGGTCCAACATACAGAGAATTTCATTCAAAGTTAAGCTAAAAGGAAGAACAGAGTAGAAAGTTAGCTAGCTAGCTACACTGTGTTATCCCACCGGTCACTATTGTTGCCATCAACAACTTTACTCATGCTGTGACCATACTGAACATAGTTGAGTTAAGGTAAATAGACCTGTCAATACTAGACACCTTGAAGATGATGTGTACCAAAAATATTTGTCTCATCTTTATGTTAACCCTCTTTACTGACCTCTTTTGTTGGTGCTTTGATGCAGCCATCCTCCTCGGATGGTGCAACCAGGAAGTAATCAGCTCTGATCATGTGACAATTTACACTAAACATATGAAACTGCACAAATGTGTTTGGGAGTTTTTTTAACATCAGTATTTTCTGGAAATAGGTTGATTCTCCATTCAGTAACATTTTTAGGACCTTTAAACTGGAAATGTTTTTTACGGTCACTTTTGTGACCGATGGGATTAAATGCTGGACTTTGTTTTTCACTCTGCTTTAAGGTTCATCACAGGAGATGCTTATGACACACACCATTGTGTTTTATATGAAAAGGTTGGGTGGTCCTCCCTTAAAGAGAGACGTGACGCACATTGGGACATTTTTATTTACAAAGCCTTGACCGGGAAGCTTCCTCGTTATTTAACAGAAATGCTGCAAATTTCAGATGGGCTTTATCAGACCCGCTCCACTGACATGCTTATGCTTTATGTCCCACAATCCCTGTCTGAGCTGGGAAAGACAGCTTTTAGCTTCAGTGCCCCCGACTCCTGGAACAACTTACAGCAACAAATTAAACTAAATACCTTCATATCCTTTAACCAATTTAAACAAACTATCTTAAATCTGCCAAACTCTACCTGTAACTGTTTTAATTAGGCTATATTGTACTTTCACCCATTTAATTTTAATTGCTGCCACTCTTCACCACTATGTAAATGTTTCAATTGTTTTTTTTTCTCTCTTCACCTGTTGTTGTGTATTTGATGTTTTTGCATTGAATATTGTTTATGTATTGTTGTTTTTCCTTTGAATTTGTTTTGAACTCGACGTCATTGTAAATGAGGGTCACCCCTCAATTGGTCTCTCGAGGATAAATAAAAGTTAAATGAAAAATGTGTAAAATCACTTCTGATTGGGTTTTGATGGGTGTTTTTGCATGTGGCACACCAAACTATCTGACAATGCCACAAGAATAGACATGGGATCGGGGAGAGGGGGGGGGGGCACCTTCTCTGTCGATACCTCATTAACATGCAACCCATTGTATTTCATTTTCGCTGCCCTCCCTCCCACCTTTGTGCCATGCCAGGTGTGCATGAACAGAAAAGCGCATATCAAGTTGATGTAAATGCCAACGTGTCACAGCACAGACAGAAGTGATGGACTGAGGTCCAAGGGTTTTCTTACCGTTTGAAGGTATAATTACTGTGTTTACAGGATGAAATGATTATGAATGACTGCCCATAATATGTGAACTCATCATTAAATTAAAGCTTTCATCTAGATCAAATATGTCTTTAGAAGCTACTATAAGTATCCATTAAAACAGTTAAATACAGTTTTTTTCATATCTCAGCTACAACAGTCATTTTAATCAGATCAAAGCCTCATCTGCTTTGGTATTATTTCTTTACAACAGAAGCTTTCTTTATATTTGCTAGCAACAAAAAACTGCTCTAATTTGCTGTGAATGAGCTGTATTAAAAAATGTTCATGGTTTATGCGAATCTTTTGAAATCATACATGTTGATCCTGTTTCAAGTCCTCAACGATTTTGCCAAGTTTGTGGTTGCATGTGTGTGTTTTAGTATAAAAGTTTGCACATATGTGCAACATTCTCTTCTTCCAACAGTATTTTCCCACACAATGACCGCCCATTCAAATCCAATTAAAGCAACACAGAGGGTTTCACAGCATCATTCATTCATGTGCCACTCATCTCCCCCTCCCTCTCTCTCTCTCTCTCTCTCTCTCTCTCTCTCTCTCTCTCTCTCTCTCTCTCTCTCTCTCTCTCTCTCTCTCTCTCTCTCTCTCTCTCTCTCTGTCAGTGTTTATTGACTAATACTCATCCTGCAATGCCGTGTCCCAATTTGGATTGTGGGAAGTATTTCATTTTGACCCCCTTCTTACCTTTAGAAATTATGAGCATTGTTTAAAAAAATAAAAAAAATAATACTCTTTTCCAAACTACAGCACACTTTAATTTGTTCTTTTAAAGCTATGTATAAGGGCATTAAAGGTGTATATGAATGTGTGTCAACAGCTCTGGCCTGTTTTGAGGCATAATAACTTGCAGATAAACATTTAAAGAATGCTTGAAACACACAAAATAGTTGTAATCATATATGAAGGCTTCTCATCACTAGTAACAAACACATTTACAAACTGTTGGAAAAAAGTAAGCAATGCACACAATATACAGAGTGCATAGTTCATGACACAGATCAGTCACTCCGCTCTGCGGTAAACAGAGGAGATATGTTTTTCTGGTATCCCATAACCTCTTATCCAATCAGGAGAGATAACCCTACAAAGAGGTGGGTCTCTCTGCCTGTGAACACACAGAGGGCTGAATGTTTACTCATCTATAATGGCGGTGCAAGTAAAAATCATTCCCAATGTTTGTTTTTATCATGTTTAATCATACATAATGGATCTGAGGTGAAGCTGCTGCTCTCCATCACGAGGCTATCTGGTGAAGAACACTACACAATGTTGTGGTGACGTAGGGACGAGGGAGGGGACTGCCGTCACTGACAAGAAGTTAAAGCTAAAATGATCCAACCGCTTACTTCTGCTCAATAGTCTGCCTACTAGCTTTTGTCAGTGTTTTCTGAAAACTACCAATGACAAGAATGAACATTCACGGACAAAATGATGAACACCTTTGAACCAACACACTGTAATATTAGCATGATCAAATCAATATACACTGTGTGCACAATTATTAGACAAGTTGTATTTTTGAGGATTCATTTTATTATTGAACAACTACAGTGCTCTTTGTCAATCCAAAATGTTAATGAACCTAAACCTGAATGTTTAAGAAAGTAAAAGTGACGTTTTGTCTTTCTTATGAGAATATATATATATGTGCACAATTATTAGGCAACTATTAGTGTGCAGAATTATTATGTAACTAAATAAAAAAAAGAACATTTTCCCATCTCACTTGTTTATTTTCATCTGTTAAAGTGAGTATAATAAAACAACTAAAAATTTCCAAATAAAAATTTCCGACATAAAAAATAAAATCAGTGACCAATATAGCCACCCTTCTTTTCGATAACTGTCACAAGCCTTCCATTCATGGAGTCTGTCAGTTTCTTGATCTGTTGACGATCAACTTTTTGTGCAGCAGCAACCACAGCCTCCCAGACACTGTTCCGAGAGGTGTACTGATTTCCTTCACTGTAAATATCCCATTTAAGCAGGGCCCACAGGTTCTCAATAGGGTTTAAGTCAGGTGAGGAAGGGGGCCACGTCATTATTTTTTCATCCTTAAGGCCTTTACTGGCTAGCCATGGGTTAGGTACACTGTGTCACCAGGAATGACATCGCCCATGTGGGGAGATGAATTGGGCAGAAAAAGTAAGGATGAAGCAAACATACATTGTCGAAAACGGCCTCCAATGAAGCCAAGCCCGACAGTTTTGCATGAGCAGCAGAGAGTATAGGGTGAAGAAATCTTTGATTCATCATTATTTTGTTTTGAGGCATTATTCACATCGCTATTACACTGCCGTCTAAGCTATGAGGCAGAACCAGCAGGTGTGATGGCAAGCCAAACTTGTAAACTCGAAGGCTGACTCAGTGTCATGGCAACAAGTACACACAGTAGAGACAGCCTTACAAACTACATGCTATATGTACATTTTATGTAATTAGATCATTTAATACGTGGTCTAGCTGCATTGTGAATGTTAGTGCTCTTGTATTTTTTTTAGTAAGGTGTAAGCTCGGAAGAATGATTTTCTTGGGAGCAGATGTGGAATTCCTGCTTCACTGTTTCTCACTAAAGGCTGAAAATCTTTCACTATAAGTAATACGTGTGTCATCCATACCTCCATAAATGTAGCCATGATCACCTGGTAGTTTTCTATCATTGACATGCATTTATCTTCAATATAGGAAGGCTTTAAGTTGTGCTCAAGATTTTTTTGTATGGCTTTATACAATACATATACGGCCACTGTGGTGAAACCAACCTGCTGAGAACATGTTGCAAATGTGCAGCAAATGTGATTTGTGTATGTTTGCATCTGACTGCTTCATCAGCATTTATTTCATGGAGTGCCGTCCGTTGGACAGGTTGACATAAGTGTGTGTGTGTGTGTGTGTGTGTGTGTGTGTGTGTGTGTGTGTGTGTGTGTGTGTGCGTGTGTGTGTGTGTGGCACGGCAGGGAGCACTGTTTCCATTAATGGCTGTGCTAAGATGCAACTCAGCTTTCTGAATTATGTAAATGAGGTGCTGTAAATTCATGACAGAATCAATGGCTTTCATTTTTATCAAATCAATCAGGCCTCCATCAGTCCAAAAACTCCACACCACTGCAAAACACATGCGCGCACACACACGCAAGCACGCGCACACAAACAAACACACCGCAAGGCCCTATATTAATCCTGCCAAGACAGGCTTTAGAATAATGAGTTTTGGAATGATGTGTATACAGTCATAAATATAATTTTTGCTTTTAACCATCCGCTGATTCATGATAATGTGTGTGTGTGTGTGTGTGTGTGTGTGTGTGTGTGTGTGTGTGTGTGTGTGTGTGTGTGTGTGTGTGTGTGTGTGTGTGTGTGTGTGTGTCTGTGTGTGTGTGTGTGTGTGTGTGTGTGTGTTTGTGAGAAAGGACAGAGAGAGAGATGAGTCAACTATTGGGAATTTACCAAATGGATCCCAGCCTGATACACTATAAGTCATGGAAGATGAAGAGTCTGGGTGTTTTACTATAGTACTGCTATAAAATCTCTCTCTCTCTCTCTCTCTCTCTCTCTCTCTCTCTCTCTCTCTCTCTCTCTCTCTCTCTCTCTCTCTCTCATTCACACACACACGCACACACACACACACACACACACACACACACACAAACTGCTCCTGTTTCAAACATTGAGTTGGGGTTGTGCTGTGACAGATATAATACTATCTGTGCTTTGTGTGTCTAAAAACAGCTTTCAGATTTTAAAAAGCTACATCCAGGTATATGTGGGTAACATATAGACCAGCACATTGCAATGGATGCACAATGTTTTTCCTTTTTGCCTCCGTAGCTAGAAACTATGCAATTGCTATAGGCTATCGGCTTATGCTTTGGCTTTGATTTGGCTACAAATGTACATCCTATTCACATAAATATTGACAGGCTTATTGTCACACTTGCTAAAGAAGCCTATTACTTAAAACATATCCTATATTCACCTGTACTTCCGTAGCAAGTTTAGTTTTAGTTGAGTTTATTGGTTTATTGTTTCATTGTCCCCTTTAATTAACTGTACAGTAAAACCGTTTTGGCTCATTTCCAGCTGTAGTCCCTGGCCAGTTGTCAATAGGCAACCTAAAATGCATTAGTTAAAAATTCAAATACAATAAATAACATTACATTCATGATAACAGCAGGCCAAGCAAAAGGAAGAGAGACATGCAACAAGTCGCTCAAAGTCGGAGCAAGCACTAACAAGCAAGCACAGATGGAGCAAAGGCATCGAGGCAATTCATGCGATAAAAGCATAATGTTGAGCATACATTATAATGCATAACAGATTTGTGACTATGAGTGTTTAAAATGTTGATTGTCTAAGGGAATAGTCACTTGTCCAAAGCTGTGTGAACCACAGATATATACATTAATTTAACAGCAACCATAAAGGGAATGAATATAATAAACAATCATTTATAATTTAATATATCACCAAAGTTTGAACATTTTTCCTTTGGTCTTTGCATCCATTCACTAGATGTTTCTTTGGAAAACAATATCCAGTTAGAAATCCCTCTTATTCAATTCCTCCCTCCTCATAGAAACCGGAGGGATGTTCACGCTCAGTTTTTACTCTTAACTTCAAAGCTTTTTATATGAAAACTACAAATCATCCATTTGTCCTGTTGTTGCAGCATCCTGTTTGGGAATATGACAAGCATCTGTGTTATTCACTTTGTTTGCCTGTTTTGTGCCACGTCCCATTCCTCTCCCAAGTCGCATCAATATCACATTCCCACTTCCTTCCCATATCAAATAAAGTCCAGTAGGGGCTTTTCAGCACAACCTTTATCTGCCATTGAATGCTCACTTCACTTGTCTCATCATGTTACACAAGCATTGGGTTTCACCAGACCTTACCTCAGAGCCTTCTCAATTTGATGTCATTCATGATATCAAACTTTATGTCAAACTTGTAAAGCTGCATGCATCTACTGTATTTTTAACATTCTGTGTATCAGGTCCTTTCTGTGATACCTGTCAGTCAGTTGTAATGTCAAACATTTAAATACAGTATCTATTATTTACATTTGCAAGCCATCTGTCGGTGCAGCGGAGGTGTCAGTGCTAGCGAAACAACGCAGGATCACCTGTCAAAAAAGTCTAACCCAGTTACACTTAACATAATGTCATTCAGCAAGGCATTGCTGGGCAAAAAATAAAAACTGTTAATTTGCTAAGAGGAGGAGCCTTGGTCTTGGCACCTTTTCTTCACAAGCTATTTCTATATATATATCTATAGCTAATTGGCCATTTAATTACCATGTAATTGTTGGTTAAGTTATCATTCAACTTTCTCAGCTGCGTTATGGTGACTTTCATTGACTTACTTGCTTCTCCAGCTGTGGCAACAGATATCCACTGTGATATGTGAAAAGATGATCATTGTCATTTGCTGTAAATAGCAATAAATAAACAAATAGGTGAAGTCATTATTTAAATGAATACATGAATAAGTAAACAGGTGAAAATGTTATGAACTCAGGAATATTCAGCAGCATACCCCCCCCCCCCCCCCCGCCTCCCTCCCAACACACACACACACATTGAATTAACTTTGCACTTATTTGTGCGTATACATGTACATTTGTGGCTCTGGAAGTATATGTGTGTGAGTGGGTGGTGTAAAGTATTTTATTTCACTTGCTCAGCGTGTGTGTGTGTGTGTGTGTGTGTGTGTGTGTGTGTGTGTGTGTGTGTGTGTGTGTACATGTGTGTGTGTGCCTGTGAGTGTGTGCAATAATTTTCTGTCACTTGGTTTTTAAAATATGTTGGCATGACAACATGACACTGGGGAAGGGTTGGAGGGTAGACATAAAGGGTAAAAATAAAAAGGTTGCTCATTCTGACTCCCATAAATAAAACTTTGGGTTTCATATCAGCTTTGAGAGGAAACTTTATGGGTGGATATGTTTGTGACCATACAGTACTAAAGATTCCAACTTGCAACTCAAACCTAAAATACAACAACAAGAAAAAAACAGAAGACATTACCATAAAATAAAATAAATAAATAACACTCAGCTATGAAGCAAATCTGATTTTCTCCCCCTTTTTAATTTCATCATTCATAAATAGTGCATAGGCTACAGCACACTAAGGAAGCAGAATGTCATTGTTATTATGAATACCATTGTGTGGAGATTTTGAGCGCATGTATAACATTAACACAACTTTTAATGTTTTTCCCCTTTCTGGTTTGAGGCTAAGCTTAGATCAGGTCATTATGATACTTTGAGTCATTCAATACAGATGGCATATTGATCCCGTCTATCTGTCACTCGCTCATATAATATTCATCAGGAAGAGGCAGCGTATACTTCAATCCCCCATCACCACAGATACCAGCACAGAAACACTTAAACACTGTTTTTGACTGCAGTGCCATTTCAAGAACTTTGCTGTATCTTTGACAAAATGAGCTAAAACGCTGCTGTGTTAGGTATCTAGCTGTATACGTACATGCACATTATGTCATTGTAAACTATCTCCAAATTGAAGAAAAAGGGAAACGACCTGCTCAGAGATAATAGTAGAAAGCTCATTTCATTATCCATCACACAGTGCACATCACACTTTTTTATGAAGGCATTGTCTAAAAAAGAAAAACGCCAACATAAGAACATAACATAGTAAATGGAAAGAAATATACAGTGCAAAAGAGACGAGGAGAAAATTAATTGGGGATACTAATACACACACACACACACACACACACACACACACATGTTTGCTCTTGCATATGCACAAGACACTTGTATCGTGCCTACTCGACAGTTATCTCTTCAAAATGGGTCAAGACAAAAATGAAAATCGAGAAACTTCTCATTGGGTGAAAGAGATAGACAAGGAGAGAGACATATACACAGGGGAATGATGAGATATAGGTTGAGGCTGGATGGAGAGAGAGAGAGAGAAAGAGAGAGAGAGAGAGAGGGTGGGAGGGAGGGAGGGAGGAGAGAAGAGTTAAGTTAAGTTTTGAAAGTTCACTTCAAAACTCTCAATATTGCAAAGAGAAGTCACCTTATATTTGTAGGTACAATATACATTTCAGTATATATCTTAATATGACACATTGCTGTGGGTATTTTTGCACGCTTTTAGAGAAAAACACAGAACCCTTCCCACAATACACCATTTTGAAAAAGAGCCATTCACAAGTTTAACTGTTGTTCTCCTTCATCGACTTTATTTTCCTCTGTTTCCAAGACAACACTAAAACGTTTTGCTCAACTCCAATTTACCCCAGCCTTCTTTTCTCCCATAGGTCAATAGGTCTGAGAGCAACCAGGGTGATATTATTATTGGGCTAATGATTCAGTGTCTTTAAAAAAAATCCTACATAAGGTTTGTCTGTGAGCATCATGGCTGAATACCACAGTGATAAATGCCAGACAGACAGAAGACCGATCTTGGTGACGGTGTGGTCTATTAAAAGCTACACTTCTTTATTTGCCTGTCATTTCAGTTTGTAATTGGTATGTTTATCCAGTTGGATAAATAGCTATCAAAACTGTTCAACAATTATAACCTGCTGTATGTTGTAAGACGGCTATAAACATTTATCACGGCATCGCTCATACATACCTCAAGGCCATCCATTAGTGTACAAAGCCCTGCAGGGTTTTTCTTTCTGCAGTGCATGCTCATTTTCTTACCCGCCTGTGTGTGTGTGTGAGTGCGTGTGTGTGTATGTGTGAATAGCCACTGGCTTGATAGTAATTGCATTTAGGGTTACAGTGAAATCTAAATGGAATTACTTTGAAATAACTGCATCACAATGCGGACTGACAAACCATGACCCTTTATCAAAATTTGGCCATATTGAACTTTAAACGGCAAATCGCCGTAGCTTCTTTCAAATAGCTTCTTTCGCTTGTATAAATTCATACCAGATGAAGGTCATGTAAGACTTAAACTAAAGCATGACAACATTGCTTTGATAAAGCTTTGCCTCTCCTTCCACCCGTCTTGTAGCAGGCTTTTTGAGTCTTCCTGTGTGTGTGTGTTTGTCACTTCCTCACAGATGTCTATTTTTATCACTGCCTATGAAGAAGATGTCTGGTGTGTCATATGATGGTTTATAAGTGCACCTATATCCTTCACATGTATCATATACTCTGTCAGGTTTGACTGCTGGTTGGAAGGATAAGAGACACAGAGATGGAGGAGAGCACGAGCACAGATTGTCAGCTATAACATAAAACAGGGATATATGTACAGTTCACACTGCGTAGAGAACTTCATAACTATAAATATATATATGTACGTATGAACTGTAACTATAAATGATCTACTGCAGGTGGCCTGACTGTCATAATTGATTAACTTGTGTGAAACCATTTAATGTTTGTTCTGTTCTGCGTTTGACTTCTGCGGTCTTTATCGCCCCTTTCTGTAATGAAGACAAATTTAAGGTTAAGTGCACACACAAGTTTAGATACTCAAAATCAAACGTTAAGATTTACATTTATTGGGTACAAATGTTTACATAAGCAGACCTTGGTGAGATGCTTCACATCACATAGCCTCCGCATTTCTGTTTATAGTTATTTCCAAGTTCCATTTATTTACTTTTCCTGATAAGACTGTCTGAAAATTTGTCCACACCACACACACACACACACACACACACACACACACACACACACACACACACACACACAATACTAAAATAATACAGTTAGAGTGAAGTAGATTTTAATACAAAGCCGACAAGATCAGGTAGTAATAATGCAATTTGTTTCGTAGTTTGGTACAGATTTGTAAATCTAGAAGTCTTTTACAAAACTCCATCTGATCTGTGCTGCATCTGGCCAAGATAGAGGAAGAGAAAGAGAGGCTAACAGAGCAATGAGAGGTCCAGATGCCTAGAAGTTGACTGCGTTGTGTTGCCTCAGGGCTGTGAAATTTATGACCGTAAGTAAACTAAACGATGATAACAACAGTACTTCGACATGTGTGAAATTTGTGATGCATGATTAATTTGCTGTTTAAGCATCTCCTCTTCAAATGCATTTCCTTTTAATTGTTTTCCTTCATGGCCAACACACAGCGTTCTCCGTCTGTCAGTCAGATGACACTTCATTTGTTCGCCTTCTCCGGCTGATAATGCCAATAAACATGTTATGTCTTGCAAACAGCAATTTTGAAGCGCAGAAGATCACAAGCGCATTTTCCTTCTGAATGGTTTTGTGGTTATCGTTTACAGTCGGTGCATTTGAAGAGATTGTCCGTGCTCCGTACACAAGGCAATGAATGAAACATGATCAACCTCAGTAAGGCTGCATGATTGTAATTATAACTCTTTTCATCTTTCTTATATTGGGTGCTGAAGAAAAAATGGACATACAAACAAACATACACCAAAACATGCAACATTATATGTAAATCAAACACAACAGTCCTGAACTTGTTGTTAAATGTGTGTTGTGCTTGCTGCAGGCTTGGAATACGCTTAACCATTTTGTCGAAAGAAAATTGTCACATTAATTTTGCCTGTTGGGTTGTTCCTTCTTAAATGTGCTCAAACAATTTCAAATTCATTATTTTTATCCCCTCACCCATAGTAATCCTGCAGCATGGATTTACAGGATAACACAGAGTGGACCATGTGGAAATGTTTAATAAGAAATCCATTGGGATTCCTACACAGTATGCAAATGAATGGAAATCGTCTGTCATGCATCATAAGCCGTGATGTTGAGTTCTTGGACGGTATCTCATACAATTATGTTGAGATCATAAATAATATAGAATGTTTCAGCGATATAATAATACATGATCTATTATAGTTTTCTTTAAACCGCTGGCTTTATCATAAAACACCCAACTAATGTAAAACACATTTTCAATATTAATGTGCATTATTCCACTACATTTTAGTATGTTTATGCCCATTTCAGCATTTAATGTATGCTAAAAAAACGTGAAGCACATACAGCTACGCATTTCCTATTCAGTAATAATAGTTTAAATAAAAGGTTTGCTGAGCTGTGCTGCATAACTCAATTGCACTTACTTTGTGCAAACAGGGTTCCGCTGAATGCCACATTTGTAACATAAAATAATCATAAAAAATGGGCCATATTCAAACGAAATATATAAGTGGCTGTGCTGCAACTTCTGGAAAACACCCATGATTAATAATGCCATTTCAGCTGTTCATTTATCTAATGATTTTAAGTGTATAGAGCTCATAAAGAGAGAGAGAAAGAGGAATGGGTAAGTGAGAGGTAACCAAGTGAAAGATGTTTCTGTATACAGCAACATGTTTGCATATAGCTTTAGATTTATACTAAATGTGCTGGAATAGATTCAGTTACGGTAATTAGGTATACTGCTGGGTTAAACAGCTTATGTCGTTTCTTCATCTCCTGCCTATACCAAACACAGACACTGATTAATGAAAGGAGCCACAGGTTGAATCCGTGTACCTTCCGTTCAATCCATATCCGTTTGGAAATCAAAACACGAAAAACGAAAAGTGACCTGTTTTTTTGATAATCATCCTCTCATCTACATCATATATTTTACTAAAACACGTTTTTATCCATTTTTAATCACAATTCATGACCAGGATATCAAATATGAGAATAATGGCCTAAATGTTGATTTTGAAAAATACATGTTTCAATTAAGTGAAAGAAGTGCGTGCGCACGCATGTGCGTGTGTGTGTGCGCGCGCCCAGAGGCGAACTTAACCATTGCGCAAAGGTAGGCAATTGCAAATAATCATCTGATAAATGTTTGTTTTACTCTTCATTCATTAATCACTGATTACGTGCGGACGTCAGCATCGCACTGGGAACTGAGGGACACACCCTACATTATTGATAATGTTATTGATACTCGTGATCAGCTGAGGCATGAGCCCCAGTGCAGACAGCTGCATATGAAAGCATTTTTATTGGTTAGGTCCACGAGTGAACATTGCGTCTGAGGCGATCATCCTCTGTCTCTCTTTTTTTCCCTGTCTTCACTTCACTTGTCGAGTCAAAGTGGGCAATCACCCAGTTTAAGGGCGCGCGCGCGTCTGTGTGTGTGTGTGTGTGTCGAGGAAAGAAGAAACTTGTCTAGGCTATATTTTGTCCACGTTTAGGCTAGGCTGTCTGAATTGAGCTTTTTGTAAAATAAGGCTCTTGATGGCAGCCAGCCAAAATGTGTTTCCCCTCTCAATAAAGATTAAACATTTGGTGGTTTGTCTCGTTTCGATCTGGATCAACAGCTGTATGTCTGTCGCTGTTTCGATCATGCCTCGTTTCCTCTGAGCAGCACAGTTCGGTTCGGCACGGTTCGGCAGGGTTACCCTACTAGATTTGCCATGCGTTTCCACTACCAACAAGAGGCTTTAGCCTACTTAAAAGACGGAGATAGCCACGGTCAGAAAACAGTCTATGGGTCAGAGCCATCACGGCGCTGCATAGCTCGTGGCATTGTGGCAGCGGGACACAGTTTAACCCGCTGACTAATATAAACTATTATTTGGAACTTCAAAAATGAAAATGCACATTTCTTACATTTTCTGTTTGTCTCCTTTCCCATTTTCGTATGTAAAGGGCGACATGGAAAATAAAAAATAAGAAATGGCAATCAATTCATGTTTTACAGGCATATTTTGAATAAAACAGTCAGTTTTTTATTTTTTTAAATGAAACAAATAATTAAAAAATTAAATCAAACAGTTTTTTTCGTTTTTCGTGTTTTGATTTCCAAACGGATATGGATTGAACGGAAGGTACACGGATTAGGTTGAAAGCAATCAACAATTTTAGCAACCAACATATAAAGACATGAATGATCAATTATTTCACGATAAAAGTGTGATGACGTCAGCCTATAACGTGCACAGCATATTCAGCCTCAGAGGATGAAAAACAAAAGACTTCAGATGACCTGATTGTAGGCATTTGTGCATTTCTTAAAGCTGTAGAATATATGAATGTCAGTGATATGGATCTGCTTTTTCACAGATGACGAATAAACAAACCAGATTTGTAGATTTATGTTTAAAATCTCTATTGACATTTACATCACCCTTTTAAAAGTAAGGTGGGATCCATGGTGACAACACAGGCAAGAGTCTCAAGTTGTTTTCGCTGTTAAAACTTGGCTTGATCCTTGGTGCCTCAAACAAGTAAACTACTGGGTAAAGAAATCTAACATATTGGCTCTTTCCCAAAGTGATGGTAACATGTTTTCACTAAAATGTTAATTTCATTGGCTGGTTGAGAATAATTGAATCAATTGACAATCTGTTGTTCTCTTTTTTTGTGTAATTTGACTTGAATAGTACAAAATAATAAGAAACTCTTCGATTCAAGTGTACCAGTGGGCCAGCATGAAAAATACCAGGACAGTGAAAGTAATGCACGTAAATGGTTTCAGCCATCCTTCATTTTATCATTTAAACCCATGCATTTCCTACATGTCAAAATGTCTCTCCAGTTAAAATGGACTATTGTGGTGGTTGAGTTCTCAGAACATTGAAACATTTACAGGAAACTTTTAATTTGCACCCACACAACGGTAGAGGCCTCTAGCTCTACTCTATCATTTTAAGGTGCATATTATTCTTTTTTACATATTCTGTGTTGTAATGAGTTGCAGTAACAGTACAAAAGTTACTGCAAAAGTCCTTCCTTCACTTCTGAATAGCTCAGTGAAAAGTGGGCTGCGACTCTCAAACACACGCACACACACACACATACACATACACATACACACACACTATAGGGGAGAACGGGGTAATTTGTCACACGGGTTGGTTGTCACAATCGTTATATCTCGGAACCAGAAGGCGCTGTCTATGAAATTTTGGTATGTAAATATCCAGAATTGGAATCAGAGGTCACATACATAGTCTTCCTTGGAGTTAGACTGCTGAATTTGAGGTGAGACGACTGTTTGTGTTTTTCATGTCAAATTGAAAATATTTAGCTCCTCAGTATTTTTCTTCTAGGCTTTTACACAATGGGTTTATAACAAAACACTTGTTACCCATACAAAGTGTGAAGGGTAAACTATATTTTAGATTGTGGTTAGCAAGCTAATTAGTTGTCAGATGGTTGTTGGCCTTGATGCTAGCAAGAAATTCAAGTTGGGGTTGGTCGTCACATTTTTTGGGGGGTTGGTTGTCACATGTTATCTCAAGGCTGCAGCCAGAAAAGGAACCCAATAACGAAAGAAATTGTCAAGCTGTATCCTCACTGACACCCCAGAGAAGGAAAGAATAGAGCAGGAAAAGGCAGCTAGCAAAAAGGGCAACAAAATCAAAACAACCCAGTGCATCCCAAACTAGACCAGCTGCCAAGGCTACAGTAAGTTATGTAGGCCTATTTTTCAACTTGACAATGCAATTAAACTTTCAAATTTAGTTCTACTTTCTTGCCTTCTTTTTAAGATTATTCCCGGTAACACTTTACAATAAGGTACACAAAATTGTAGTAGCTACTACATACCTATACATAGATATGTGTTACCTACTACATAGGTTTTTTTTGTTACCTACTACATAGGGTTTTTTTGTGCTACCTAACACATAGTTTTTTTTTGTGCTACCTACTACATAGGGTTTTTTTGTGTTACCTAAGTAGGGTTTTTTTTGTGCTACCTAACACAAAGGGTTTTTTTTGTGTTACCTACTACATAGGGTTTTTTTTGTGCTACCTAACACATAGGGTTTTTTTGTGTTACCTGCTACATAGGGTTTTTTTGTGTTACCTACTACATAGGTTTTTTTTGTGCTACCTAACACATAGGGTTTTTTTGTGCTACCTAACACATAGGGTTTTTTTTGTGTTAGGTAACACAAAAAAACCCCTATGTAGTAGGTAACACAAAAAACCCCTATGTAGTAGGTAACACAAAAAAACCCTATGTTTTAGGTAGCACAACAAAAAAAACCCTATGTAGCAGGTAACACAAAAAGAAACCCTATGTAGTAGGTAACACACAAAAACCCTATGTGTTAGGGTTTTTTTGTGCTACCTAACACATAGGTTTTTTTTGGGCTACCTATGTGTTAGATAGAACAAAAAAACCCCCTATGTAGTAGGTAACACAGAAAAAAAACCCTGTGTTAGGTAGCACAAAAAAAACTATGTAGTAGGTAACACAAAAAAACCTATGTAGGTAACACATATCAATGTAGTAGCTACTACAATTTTGTGTACCTTATTGTAAAGTGTTCCCGTCACAATGTGTAAGGGTGTCTTTGATGATTAATTTCTTCTTTATTACAATAAGATAGAAAAAGTGAGGTGTACATATTTCAAGCCAACACCTTAAGCTTCAATTTAATGTAGGAATGACTATTGAAAGATGTTTAGGGGATAAGCAATTCTCACTAGAGTAAAAAGTGTGCCTACTTACCCTGTTCTCCCCTACACTAAGGCCTGTCGGTGCACACAGACACACACATACTTTGCAGCTTATACCACACACTTCATTCGTGCTCTGACAGCTCAGTACATGTTCAGATGAAAGAATTGGCAGTTCAAGGTGACAGGTACCTCCAATCAATCCAATGTTGCTCTGTGTGATTTGAGCTCTGTGTACAGGATTGTGTGTGTGTGTGTGTGTGTGTGTGTGTGTGTGTGTGTGTGTGTGTGTGTGTGTGTGTGTGTGTGTGTGTGTGTGTGTGTGTGTGAGAGAGAGAGAGAGAGAGAGAGAGAGAGAGAGAGAAAGAGAGAGTGTGTGTGTGTGTGCACATGTTTATACACTTGTGTATGTGTCTTCCTTTGTAGTATCGGTCTAGGTAGGGGGTAGCTGACAGGTGTCCCTTCTTCTTAGCCATGCAATTTATCACCCTACTGGTGGTATAGGGACCTTTGCCTGTGTCCATGTACACATAGAAGAAAATGCTCTCTCTCTCTCATTCCCTCTCTCTCTTTTCCTAAACAACCAATCAACAAGTAATACAAGCAATGATCAGATCATTTCAAACCAAAGGCTTAGAAATTATGAATTTGATATGATACAGCAGGACCTCAATCTAACATTCCTCTCTATGGCAGCGAATATATTCTAAGCTGAAGAAAAAGTCAAGGCATGCTGAGAAGCCGTGGAAATTTTTAATCTTTTGTTCTTTTTTTGTCTCAATAATACAAAGTGTTTCAGGGCTGGGTATGAGCCAGCTGTCAGAAACAAACCATGGCTATCAATATAACTCCCCAGATATCATTATTTTAGTTATTTTCAATTAATTATGAGAGCGTGGTGTGACGGTACTTTAGATCTCATTTCAGGGCCTAAATTGGTTTGTGAGCATAAAAAAAACTTTATTGTGTATGTCCTCCAGCTCACACACACACACACACTTGCACACTTGCACACTTACAACCAAACATTGGTGTGGAGAGTGAGTTTGGCTACGGCTAAGATAAATGTATAATTCTGTAGCTTGAAGATCACTACATTTTGCTGGATATCGACCGGCTTATCATCAAGCTTTTATTGGAGGTAAAATTCTCTTGATAGTTTGTTCCAGTCGATGATTTTTTCTTCTATTGAAATGCACATTCCTTCACTCTCTCCTTGGTAACAGTACAGCTTTCTCTGTGGGGAGCCCCTACCACCACTACCCCCAGCGACCCTCCTCTTCTATTCATCCACTGCTGCTGTACCAAATCAGCCCCGGGTTCAGGGTGTTAGAGAGAGCAGGGGGGGGGGGGTTTGGGGTGGTTGGCTAAAGGGTTATGTGTGAAGCGTGAACCGTGGTGAACAGCACAAGCATAAAGACATGGCCTTATAGTTGAGATAAAGAGCCAATCCCTTTTTTTTCTTTTTTGTTCTATTCTTTTTCCTCTCTCTTCTATTTCTATCGCTGTAACCCTGCTGTCTTCATCCACCCCATCTCTTCTCTCTCTCTCTCTCTCTCTCTCTCTCTCTCTCTCTCTCTTTCCTTGGCAGTGGACGGAAGGAGTCAGGGTGATAAATAGGTGGTGTCCGATGTGCTTCTCCTCTCCTGTCGTTCTTTCTCTCCTTCTCTTCCACTCTCTCCTCCTCTCCCGCCTGGTCTCGGCTCACCGCACTCCCAGCCCAACAGCGTGTTCATTCCTGTCAGCAAAAAAGAGAATCACTGGAACCACCAGATCTACGGCACTCACACACACACACACACACACACACACACACACACACACACACACACACACACACACACACACACACACACACACACACACACACACAGACCCACATCCACACCCACACACACACACACATACGTTTTTCCACTTGTGCACACTTGAACACGCTCAGATAGACCCCCCCCTCCTCACACACACACACGCATCCGCCACACAAGAGCGAACATGGCCAGGTTGATCTAATAGGGCAATGGTCGAATGTTGCTGTGTAAAAATCACTCTGACATTCACAGAGAGCCACGGCCGCACACTGAGCTTACAGTACGTGCCCATACGTACTCACAGCCAGAGTCTATTAGTGTTCACAATGCACACAGTCTGGGTGAATTAACATCAGTAGCCTAGTCACCAGCATCCACACTAGACACACGCTTTTTTTTTTTATCACAGCCACTTTCCAGCCCTTCACTTTTGAAAGAAAGAAAGAAAGAAAGAAAGAAAGAAAGAAAGAAAGAAAGAAAGAAAGAAAGAAAGAAAGAAAGAAAGAAAGAAAGAAAGAAAGAAAGAAATAAAGTACTTATTAGGAGAAGGCGGTCAATACCTACCTCAGTCATGATGGATACTGGCCCTGGAGTTAAAACTCAATGTAGCTTTATCCCTCCTACCCTCTGGTGACATGTGTTCTCCCAGGAACCTATTATCAAAGTAAATGCTTGTATCTCAAGCAGCCCTACTTATTTAAGCCTGTTACAGCCCTGAATAGTGCAGAGCTCCCTCATCCGTTTTCAAAATCTCTTGAAATGGCAACATGTCCAGATCTCATCTGTGTATCTCAAATGGGAGATACACATCATAAACTGCATTCAAGCCTATGATAACATAGCCTAGAGTGTCAGCTCCCCCTCCAACAACATGCTCAGTGTATTGCACTTCCCTTGACCCCCCCTAGCTAAGTGAGTGTGTCACTGGAGCATTATTGAGGAACAATTGGTGTAAGCATCCTCTCAATGCTGCCATGCATCACCTGTTGTATAATTGAAGAGGCTGAGTGCCTGTTAATGATCCCCTACTTGACCCTGGGCCTGTATTTGCATTGTTTTTAGCTTAGCACATAGCTAATAGCTAGCCTGAAGGCACGTCAGCCTTGCTGAGGATCGAACACCAATTTCCTCCGTGCCACGGCAAGTTTACCACATAATTTGGAATACAAGAGAAAAGGTGCGTGCCTGCACACAAAGGCAGCCTCAAAGGCAGCCTCTCATTCTCTATATTTCCTGCCCCAACAAAGGGTGTCATGCACACATGCACACAAACACACAGTATAGCTGAACCCATGTGGCCTGAGGGTACATAGGAATAGCACAAGGTGCTATTTATTTAGCTGATGAGTATGAACCCCAGAGAGCTGGCTCTTTCCTTCACCCAGGAAGGCTGTTGTAAAGAGGTCACAGAGGGTGAAGTGCAAAGACATCACTCTACTAAATAAAATTGAGCCTGAATGGAACAAGCTCGCAAACAGACCCACCTCCACAACCCCTAAAATTGTTCTGAATGTTTCTTTAAATTAGGCTGTAAAAATGTGCATGTTTCGGGTTTATACCAAAATCCAATCTGCAACAAGGAGTAGAAGAGTAAGTGATAAAAGCAAATAAATCAATTTAGTTGCTTGGTTTATTTTCCAATCAGAGGGAGCACTGTGTAATAAAAACTGTGTTTCACCAATGCTAAGCTTCGCTTGCATTTTTCATTTTAGTGCATTGCACTCGCATGTGTGCATGTGACTATATTTGTGTAAGACAGTAGCCTTTGTCAGCGCCAACATAATTTTTTAGGGTGTGTGCTTGTGACAGAAATTTATTTTCACCCACCAGATGCACAATGTCATAACCAATACACAGTAAAAGCCCACTGGGCTCCATTTAACAACAGAGAAATATCCACTGTGGTGTGTATGTGCAAATATAACAATGTTATAGCCTCATCCTTGGCCCATTGCTGTCCTGATGCTGTGTCTATACTTCACTCTTTATGGCACTTATTATTGGAAAGTCAACAGACATAAACGACTCAAGCCCTGCCAATGTTTCGGAGTATCCTTTGGCAGGTGTAGTTGGGAGGATATTGGGAGAAGGGCAGCAGAATTGCCTCAAATCGAAAAACTATACAGGAAATAATTTACTTGGACTGTATGTCTCTGGGCACTCAACATTTAGAATGGGCTTGCTTCTTTAATTGAAAAGGAAAGAGAGCCAGGGAAAGAAGGAGAAAAGCTGTTACAAACAAGAGCATGATTTATGAAATACAGCCGTCTGTTCGTCAGAGCGAGCTCATTATGTATGCGCAACAGTGAGCTCGTGAGAAGACGGATGAGTCGTCCCGGTGGCGGAGGAAGAGGAATGGCGGCGCTAAACTCTGCCGGTAATCAACTGGTGAAATTAAACATCAAAAAAACAGGAATGATTGTGTGCGGCAAAGCGATTTGTCTGCAATTAGCGACCAGTCGCATAACTCACATCCAGGCACACATAAACACATTTACGCTTAATGGAACAAGACGTGTCACTCGGTGTGTATTTGTGTGTGTATGCAGAAATACGACCCGGGATAACCATAAAAACCATAAGTTAATAAACTTGAGGGACATTAACAGGACCTGGGGCAATTGGTGAACAGCTACTTCATTTGTCAACAGCTCTTATTGAGCGCTTTCTGAGAGGTATAGGTCCATGTATTTATATAGCCTTGTCTCTGTCATTAGTTTATGCTAGTTTGGTTAACGGGAAAGAGAGAGGGGGAGTGGAAAATGCCAAGGGGGAGAAAAGAGGGGAAGATTTGTTTTTTTCACAACGTATTTCTACAATAGATGATCTTACCTAAGCTCGTAATTCGGTATTTTGAGTGTAGCATCAAAGCCAATTTCATGACTTTTATTGTGTTCCATAATCGAAAATGTATGTTGGCGGTATTGTAGACCTTCACCTTGGCAGAACAAGACATATCTGGTTTGTACAAACCTTGACCAAGCAGTACACACAATGCACTCAATACAAAGGCAATGTGTCAATGTCTCAGCTTTTCCTGCAGTGGAAATGACGCAAGGAATGGTTACCCGATCCTGCGGTGCTGAATTTCATTTTGGGGTGCTTTGTGAATTGTGCCAGTGTAATTCACCTGTGAATTGCAGCAAGTACTGTAAACCTCAGCAGGGGTGTCACACACAGGCTAACCTTATGTCAGTGCTGAAAGTGTGGCAAGACTGCAACGATCACTAAACAGTTTTTTTTCTCATCAGCCATAGAGCCTCTCTCCAATTTCCCTTCCTTCCGTCTAATTGAATTCCCTGTTAATCACAGGATTACAACTCGTCTGAGTTTAAGCCTATACTTTTCGTAATCTTCAACATGATTGCCTGTGGTTGTCAGAGTTAACAACATAACCCCATGGCATAACAACCCAGTTAAATATTTCCATCTGCTGCACAAATCTACTAGTGTGCGTGCAGGATGGAGAGTGTTATTGCAGATTACCGCGCAGATGTGGACAGCAGTCTGATAGCCTATAAATGAGTGATTAAGTGAGCTGGACGTCTGAGTACAAGCCTGTGTTTTTCTTGGTATTAACTGTAAGTATTAGGCTGTGTGTGTGTGTGTGTGTGTGTGTGTGTGTGCAAATGTGGAAAAAGTATAGCCCCTAATTATGTTTTGAACATTTGAGTAAAGGAAGTGAATTTGCTGTGATTCTGGCACTTCAACAAAATAATTTGAATAGATTTTGGCTAATGTAACATTGCAAGCGAATCCACAACATACGTTATTTGAGTTTGAAACGGCTTTGGCCTCGACACTTAACGCTTTGGAAGACGGCACTCAAATCTTTCATTAGCACTAAAGAAGGATGTTCTGTTTTGCTGACCGACCACAATAAAAGTTAAATTTAACAGCTAACCCCGGCTGAATCGGCTGAATACGTCACCTAGTTCATTTCTCTGATTGGTCAAAGTGCTATCCAATTGCGTAGTGGTAGCCTATCTGAAATGCACGTGTAAGTGCCGCCTCTCGAGTTGGGAACGTCTTTTGATCGTGGCCATACCCTATGTCATTCTAGATGTGGGTCTGGATTTCCAGGCTACAGACTGTGGTGATATAAATGGAATTGATTGATTTTTTTTGCCACCAAACATTATTATTATTATTATTTCACAGTAAAATTATAACAAAACTGGGCAATGTGTGAACAAAGTGCCAGTATAGGCCTGTGGTTACAGCTCCCTCAGTTCACCAGAGGAATCCATTTGATTTGCAGGGAGCGCTAATGCTAATATGAGTCACTATCGAGACTGGTTATCAAATGTCCAAAGCTAGCCCATTTATAAGGACCTGAAATCTGTTTTTCTTTTGCTTCCCTCTCTCCCCTCAGCTGAAAATTGCTTCAGTGCAGCTCAGTGGGGGGCTGGGCCTGGAATGGAATCCAGGGGGCTTTAGCTTCAAATGATTTGTGCGAATTGCTCACACATCGCATGTTGGCCTTTCAACTCATGGCAAGAAGCAGGTTGAATGGGGTTGACTTTTTTTTTCTCGCAGCAGCATGCAAAAGGAAATGGAATATGATGTGATACACATGGCTTGGTAGGGTTCATCAGATCACACAAACTTGAGGGGCCAAAACAAAATACAAAGTCCACATCGACCAGCAGCATGTGTGTCTCTTTGGATAAAATACCTGCCTCTCCTCCATCTCTCTATTTCCCCCTACAGTCTTCAATCTATCTTTTCCTCTTTACCTCTGACCTTTTCATTTTTGAGTTCCTCCATAGCAATATGCCCCTTCCATCTTGTCGTCTACACTCTCTCTCTCTCTCAATCCTGCCATACTACTGACCTTTCAGTTTCATTCTCCCTCCATTCCTCTACCTCTCCTCTCCTCCTGGTCTGGGCTGTAATTCAGCTTGTTTCAGGGCCAGTTAGGCAGCTACTGGAGTTAATCTGTCTTTTCAGCTCATAAATCACTGCTTGGCATCTCTCTCTTTCTCTCTCTCTCTCCTTCTTTCTTTCACAATCTCTCTCCCTCTTTCTTTCCCCCTCTCTTCCCTCCTTGCTCTTACCTGCTACACAGATGTAGAGCATACACTGAGGTGATTGCGTCTGACAGTCAATGCTGGTGTTCTTTTCATGGGTTTTTGTGCATGGATGTGTGTGTTTGTGTGTGGTTATCACTGCCTTTAACACAAACCAGATAGGGAGTGAAACTGCATACTCTGGAAGTGCCACAGCCAATAAGAAGAGATTGTTGAAACGTCAAGCCCAATCAGAAGTGATGCTTCTCTCTGTGGTGCGGTTTGGATCTTTCTCTCTCTCTATCCTTGGCAGTGGACAAAAGGAGTCAAGGTGATAACCCTAACCCTTTTTTGCAAACACAACAATGGCACACACTCCCACAGTAGTAACAGATGGAATCTACTGACTTGAATTCATTCACAAGATGAGGAACTTCTGTAAACTTGAAGCGGAATTATAGCTGACACTGTGTGTGTGTATGCGTGCATGCATGTGTGTGTGTGTGTGTGTGTGTGTGTGTGTGTGTGTGTGTGTGTGTGTGTGTGTGTGCGTGCGTGCGTGTGTGTGTGTGTGTGTGTGCGTGCGTGCGTGTGTGTGCGTGTGTGCGTGTGTGTGTGTGCTAGAAGTGTGTACGTCTATTATGTGTGCATTCTTACATATCTACAACCAGGCAGGTGCATGGGAAACTGTTGGCCCCTACAACAGACAAAACCACATCAGGAACTAGAATGGCAGAATTGATTTGAGGGGTGGGGGTTGAGGGGGGGGAGGGAGAGAGGGAGGGGGGTTTACAGAATAATGGAGGGGAATGAGAGAAAACAGCTTAGCATAGCGGGAGGGAGAGAGAGGAGAAAGCGGGAGAACGCGGGAGGAGAGTAAAGTTGAATAGCGGGAGGGCCCGGAGTGAGGGACTGTGAGGCTGAATGGGTGTGTTGTGGATCCATTGTGCCCGGCTCCTGAATGGACTGTTAGTAAGCTAAGTAGTAACTGGTGATTTACAGTTCCGAGGCCATATCAGCTGAAGTGGGCAAATAATACCCTTTTTCGCAGGCAACATTCAGCAACCAAAAGGACCGTGAAGAACTGGCTCCTATTCCAGATCCAAAGTGGGGTGAAGTGTTTCCTGAAGTATGAGGTTGGTTGCTGCGTACAAAAGGACACTTGAAGCGCAGAGGAAGAAGAAGGGAGTTGGAGGAAAAGCTAAATAAGGGCAGACGTGGCGAGAAAGAGAAAGGAGATGGCAATTTGTCTCACTTATAGAATTAACGCAATATTTATTTTATCACTATGCTGATTAAGTCTTGTACTGTCATTGTTAGAAAGTGATCTTTGCACTGAAGGATAAGGAAACCGTTTGGCATGATCAACTGTGTTCAAATGTATCACTTGCTGCTGCATGGTATTGTGTGTGTGTGTGTCTGTGTGTGTGTGCGTGTGTCTGTGTGTGTGTGCGTGTGTCTGTATATGTTTGGGGATTTGGGCAGTATTGTAAATAATCTCCAGGCTCTCTCTCTTTGGGGCCTGCAGGTTCCCACAGATTAGCTCCCCTTTTCCGTATGAGCTTTGAGCTATGTTTAGCACCTTTTAAAGCACTCCTTGTAGCACCCCAACCACTGAAATGCACAGCAGACGCACGGTGACTTGACAAACCACTTTGACAACAAAAGACTGTGTCCTCTAGAAATGTATATTATGTACATTTGTATTAGCTTAATGTGTTTTCAACCGTTTCTTTCTTCCGACCTCTCACGTACACTGTCCGCCTTTACCCCACACACTCGGTGAGAAATGTTGAGACACCAGTCATTATGAGCAGAGCTGCCCATGGCACTGGAACAACAAGCAGTGTGACGAATGAGAGAAAATAGAGGAGTTACTGTGTGCGTGTGTGTGTGTGTGTGTGTGTGTGTGTGTGTGTGTGTGTGTGTTTGTGTTTCTGCATCTGCACGTTTGCCATTCAGATTTGGTGAGAAAGAAGGAGATTCAGTCGACCATTCTGACTGTGTTGCACTGCACAATCATTCACAATATACCAACTGCATTCCATACTGCAGTGCCGATTCTACTCTGCATATAGATTGCAGGAAAAGATATAGTCCACAAGGAGGGTTCTGCGGAAGTGTCATGGGAGAGGGTCACTCACAAAAACACACACACACACACTCTTGCTAGTGCACGCCCAAAGGCAACCACACACACACACACACACACACACACACACACACACACACACACACACACACACACACACACACACACACACACACACACACACAAGTGCTGGGGGAGCAACAGTTGGCTCTAGCTTGCCTCCCCAAACCCTTCCAGAGACCCCAGAGACCTCAGCCTCCCTCTTAATGCTACTCCATCCCTTTACAATTCATCGTCTCCTCTGTTCTCTTCCTCCCCCTCCTCTGCCCTTCCCGCCCCAGAGAGTTCTCACTTCTGACAGAACAGTTAATCATACACTCTCTGCAGGTCCCATCCTGTGTGTGTGTGTGTGTGTGTGTGTGTGTGTGTGTGTGTGTGTGTGTGTGTGTGTGTGTGTGTGTGTGTGTGTGTGTGTGTGTGTGTGTGTGGATGGGTGTGTGGGTGTGTGCGCACTTGTGTCTGGCTGCACATGTGTGTGTCCAGATGTACATCTTAATTTTCGGCAAAACAGAGGATCTATCTTTCTCACCTCCATTTTTCACTCATTTCAATTCACTTTTTTCATCTCATCTTTGCCTGCCCTTCATCTGCTTGTATCTTACCCATGTGAATATTAAAAACCAGTGCATGAAAGAAAATACAGCTTTCGATATTAAACGCATAACTGATGTAGTTTAGGGCTACTGGTACAACATGTATGTGATGGGAGGGACTCCCCCTATGTACTGCCATAAACCAACAGTCAGGTGCCTATATAAACAATAAAATAGCATGTATACCACTCTCATAATTCCCCCTGCTCATACTAGCTATTAATATGATTGATTGATTATTTTTTTAAAGGCAGACTTGTACATTTGTACACCTATACTTTGATATGGCAGCTACAGGATGAGGAGGAAGAAAGAAGGAGGAATGGAGAAGAAGATAGCTCCCACATCTTCCAAATTCCTGCCCATAGTTTGCAACACAGTCCCTAACATAAGCCTGAGATAATATAATAATAATAAACCTTATTTAAATATAACTTTTCAAATGTCTTGAACTCTGATGCAATGAGGCAAATGTTGGTGAAGCATCTTTTTACTCATTAATAGCTACAACTTTCCACACATCCTCACCTTTGACTCTTCTGAGAGGTTACTTAGCAAAGAAGACCAAGGTGTTATGCGTTTAGTTTAAGAAGTTTATATGAATCCGCCATTAGCATTATTTGAAAATAATATCTCGGCTTGTGAAGTACAAATGACTTGGCTGGTTATGCTTGATTTTGATGTGTGAAACTACAAAGGTGGTGCAAATTGTGTCACTTTTAGTGCACTGGCTGCATTAGAAGTGGCTGATCAACTCGTTGGCAGTCCACAGCCTCCATCCATGGTTGATGCGGCTGACTGGTGTGTTTGACCTCCTATCATACAAAGGATTTTTTATTTAAATTATGATTTGAAAAAGTATAACGGAAATCCGATTTTGTAGTAGAGAAATACATTTAGTAAATTGTATTTGAAGTAATGACCCCTTATACAACATACACACCACAACCAAAACAACATCACATATAACAGTGAACAATTCCAGTGCAACACAAGTGACATTTGTTTTTTTAGTTGACAGAAAATTAGGAGCAATGCAGGCAACCCTCAGTAGCTTCCTTGAGCAAGCGTGTTGCCATGGAACGTGTTAATGTTGATGATGATAATGATGATAACCTATATAACATTCTTCTAATTTTGAAAATAAAATACACAAACCATGTCCAGCCTTAATATTTCCATTCATACCATTAAAATAAAATATCATTCACTTTGTGTGTTTATATGCATGTTTTGCTCCCTCCAATTTGGTAAGAATACGTTTTTTTTTTGTAAAGTCAAATAAAAGTTTGAATTTTTTATTTACTTTTCTTATGAAATCCAATTCCTACTTAAAGTTGTAAATGAGCAATTGGGGATGCAACATTTGTAAAAAAAAATGGGTTGGAATGAATAGTTGCCAATGCAGACAATCACACTAACCCTATCTTGCAAAAACTATGTGATCCTATCATGTCATACATTTTACAATGAAATCTGCTGAGAAAATGAATGTGAAATGAAAGTCAAAACCATCCCTCTCTCTCAGACAGACAGACAGACAGACAGACAGACACACACACACACACACACACACACACACACACACACACACACACACACACACACACACACCACACACACTCAGTCACATACTCACATCGTGGGTGTGAGGGCGTATTACAAGTCAATTCTGAGGTGTGAAAATTGTTCTTGCTCTCCGGGATATTTTTAATTTCCTATTTGACATCATTAAACTTGCATGACTATGCATGGAAACCACACCCATGCACATGCACACGCACTAAACACACACAAACACACACACACACACACACACACACACACACACACACACACACACACACACACACACACACACACACACACACACACACACACATACACACATCTATTTGCACCTCTTGTCTCTCTCTCTGTCAAAGATAAACTCACAAAGTTCACGCTGCGTGACTGTCCATGTGATGCTCATCCTTGTCCTCCATTTCATTAGACAGGGGGCCAGAGTGAGCTATTCTGGGAGAGAACGGTCTCTCTTTGTCGGTTGCTCAGCTGAAGAGACGTCTCCAATAGCAACTGAGACCTATGGCCTCCCCCCCATGGCGTCCAGCAGCTCTCATACTTGTGGTTGCTGGTGTCCATGTCTGTCTTTCTCTCTTTCTCTAGGTGTGTGTGTGTGTGTCTGTGTGTGTCTGTTTGCATGGGTTTGGTCCCTTTATATGTGTACCTGTGTTTTGCATGTGTGCTTGTTTGTGTGTGTGTGCACATACGAAACCAGGATGTGATCTATCAGTCACAGATCTATAACAGTGGCTCTCAGCGAGGGATGAACACGTTAGTGTCAGTTTGCAGACGAGGGAGACGGGCAGAGGAGAGGAGTGATGTGACTGCTATCGATCCTGTCTGGTAATTACAGCACGATTTATTACCAGGCAGAGAGAGGGGGGGGGGGGAGACTGATAGAGAAGGTATCATATTTAGTTTGGGGTTGTAAGTCAGGTTTTTGGCGAGAGTGAACAAGGTCAGAGAGAGACAGAGATGGATCACTTTACCCCTCCCTTCCTCCCTGTCCTTCTCTCTCTCCACTCATCCCTGTTTTCTATTTTTGTTTCTAAGACAATATGATGCGGTGAAAACTTGTGTCCTAACCCAAGCAGACTCATGTTTTCTTGTCATACATTGAGCCTTCCCATCCCATGCATGGGAGCCTGCACGGCTGTCAAGAAGCATCACTTGTAATCAGTGCTGAGATGAAGTGTTGATGTGATAAGAAACAAAGGTGCACTCTGTCACTCTTAACAGTAAGCCTGTCAGTGTTTTGTGGCTTGAAAGAGTGTGGGAGTGTTGGGTTGTTTACGGAGATGTGTGGGCGTTAAGCATGAACTTGTGGGTATAGTGTGCACATTTATGTGTGTTTCTGTTTGTGTGTGGAGGCAATATTGTTCCTGTATAAAGTCAAAAGACTTTCAGAGTTCTCATTGGGCGAACCACATCCTGTCTTTTCATTGAGCCACACAGACAAACACGCGTACCAAAACAAACTACTATGATCATACTTGCACGTATATGTTTAGTCGAACTGAATTGTTGACACGTAGTATTTTTTTTTTGTCTTTCCTGACCACAAGAATGCTCTTGTTAAATCATTCATCAGCTGCAGTTTTGGCACAAATAGGCAGCGTTGACCCCATTGAACACCACTAACGATCCTTCTACACTGATTTTTATTTTATTTTATTCATCATCAGACGACAACATATTGTGTATGAAAGTGACAATACATTTATATAAAAACAATGTGTTTGAGTCATGTACACAAAGAAACAGTCATGCAAAGTCAAACATATGAAAACCAACTGAAGAACATTTATAATTTCCCACACTAACTGATGAAAAAGCAAATGCAAAGTTGTTTATTTAAGTTGTTTTATTCTTAACATAGTTTTAGTCTTATTAGTATGACTATTTTTGAGATTTTTTATAAATTGTGCTACATGACATTATAATTGAACCATGCTCCACTTTCTAGCGTTTCATGTAGGCCTGCTATATAGGAATATCATGCTGTACTGAGGAATGGATTAGATTTAAATTAGACGTTTATCTGGAACTGTTAAATAAAGAATACATTTCATATTACTCATAGCAGGGTATAGTTTGCTGGTGTATGTTGCTATGGTAATCCTGCTATTGGCAGTATTCCAGTAATAGATTGATGTGGGTCTGGTTATTCTATACACTAGACCCAAGATGAAAATCTCTTTCTTTGTGCGTGTGTGCGTGTGTGTGTGCGTGTGCGTGTGCGTGTGTGTTTGTGTTTGTTTGTGTGCACGTGTGTGCTGTAGCACCTGTGTATTTTTACCTTATCAATCTGCAAGCGCTGTATCGATTGACCAAAAGATATACCCTCTAATGTACTTGGGGATGAGGAGTGAGGGTGTGGGGGGGGGGCAGCTTTCACTTAGCCTCCGAGCTCTTAAGAGAACATCTATCTATCAACATTTCCAGGCATGGGGAGAGGGGGTGGTTCGATAATGCACGCATGCATGTACACACACACACACACACACACACACACACACACACACACACACACACACACACACACACACACACACACACACATATCACACACAGTGGAATGAGCAGTATAATCATTAAAATAGCAACAGCATCAGGCAGCCAACACACCTAAGCAGAGCTCACGCTTGTTGTTGTTTACACTGTGGGAGGCAACAAGCTGATATATCTCAGAGAGCTGCTAGTTTGAGCCATAGATCCTGCCACTGTGTTGAAACAGCCAGGAGAGAAAAGAGAAGCTGTATTAGTGCGGGGCAGGGGCTCCAGGTCCAGCATGTGCTCACTGTGACATTGTGTCACATGTGTTGTTACACTCAACAAAAATATAAACGCAACACTTTTGTTTTTGCTCCCATTTTTCATGAGATGGACTTAAAGATCTAAAATTCATTCCAGATACACAATATTACCATTTCTCTCAAACATTGTTCACAAATCTGTCTAAATGTGTGATAGTGAGCACTTCTGCTTTGCTGAGATAATCCATCCCACCTCACAGGTGTGCCACATCAAGATGCTGATCTGACATCATGATTAGTGCACAGGTGTGCCTTAGACTGTCCACAATAAAAGCCCACTCTGAAATGTGCATTTGTTTGCTTTATTGGGGGTCTGGGGACTCAGAACCAGTCAGTATCTGGTGTGACCACCATTTGCCTCATGCAGTGCAACACATCTTCTTCGCATAGAGTTTATCAGATTGTCAATTGTGGCCTGTGGAATGTTGGTCCACTCCTCTTCAATGGCTGTGCGAAGTTGCTGGATATTAGTGGGAAGTGGTGCACGCTGTCGTATACGCCGGTCAAGCACATCCCAAACATGCTCAATGGGTGACATGTCCGGTGAGTATGCTGGCCATGCAAGAACTGGGACATTTTCAGCTTCCAAGAATTGTGTACAGATCCTTGCAACATGGGGCCGTGCATTATCTTGCTGAAACGTGAGGTGATGTTCATGGATGTATGGCACAACAATGGGCCTCAGGATCTCATCACGGTATCTCTGTGCATTCAAAATGCCATCAATAAAATGCACCTGTGTTCTTCGTCTATAACAGATGCCTGCCCATACCATAACCCCACCAACACCATGGGCCACTCGATCCACAACATTGACATCAGCAAAGCGCTCACCCACACGACGCCACAAACGCTGTCTGCCATCTGCCCTGAACAATGTAAACCAAGATTCATCCGTGAAGAGAACACCTCTCCAACGTGCCAGACGCCATCGAATGTGAGCATTTGCCCACTCAAGTCTGTTACGGCGACGAGCTGGAGTCAGGTCAAGACCCCGATGAGGACGACGAGCATGCAGTTGAGCTTCCCTGAGACGGTTTCTGACAGTTTGTGCAGAAATTGTTTGGTTATGCAAACCAATTGTTTCAGCAGCTGTCTCAGTGGCTGGTCTCAGACGATCTTGGAGGTGAACCTGCTGGATGTGGAGGTCCTGGGCTGGTGTGGTTACACGTGGTCTGCGGTTGTGAGGCCGGTTGGATGTACTGCCATATTCTCTGAAACGCCTTTGGAGACGGCTTATGGTGGAGAAATGAACATTCAATGCACGAGCAACAGATCTGGTTGACATTCCTGCTGTCAGCATGCCAATTGCACGCTCCCTCAATGCTTGTGGCATCTGTGGCATTTTGCTGTGAGACAAAACTGCACATTTCAGGGTGGCCTTTTATTGTGGACAGTCTAAGGCACACCTGTGCACTAATCATGATGTCAGATCAGCATCTTGATGTGGCACACCTGTGAGGTGGGATGGATTATCTCAGCAAAGCAGATGTGCTCACTATCACACATTTAGACAGATTTGTGAACAATGTTTGAGAGAAATGGTAATATTGTGTATCTGGAATGAATTTTAGATATTTAAGTCCATCTCATGAAAAATGGGAGCAAAAACAAAAGTGTTGCGTTTATATTTTTGTTGAGTGTATGTGTATAATTAGGGGGTTATATAGCGTTGCCCTCTCTGGATGCCTTTTGTGTGACCCTGATTCCCCGGAATGATGTGATGCATGGTGATGATAATGTTTTTT
>OX442355.1:11620101-11655101 GCA_949357725.1 Hyperoplus immaculatus | reverse complement strand
ATTCATACGTGGGTGGAATATGCATGAATGAGTGTATTATTGAACAGTGAATATCACAAATGTCTTGTGGTCATTCCCATGACTGATTCTAGTCTCCAATATGTGAACAGGGTTTTACTCTTTTGTACACCACCTAGAGAGTCTTGTTCCTCTCCCTTTTCCTTCTTTTTATCCTTGAGTAATACAACTTGTGCAGGGAGCGAGAGAGAATCAGCAAGGCGAGCCATTAACTTGCACCGGTGCGTATCGGTGAGTGACATCCCTCATCCGACTAACACCAACTATCGGGCTTTTACCGGGGGCCCGTGATCGCTGATGCCCAAGAAAAGGGCTGTTTGTGTCAATCAAACCGCGCTAGCCCCTCCCCTTCTTTCCCTTTCTACCTCTCTCCCTCTCTCGCTCTCCCTCCATCGCTCGATCGCCTCCACTTGAATAGGTGCTCTTAAAAACCAGAGCATTTACGCACGGCAGACAGTCGTTAACTGGCAGCTTGATAATGGTGCTCGCACCACCACCATCGCCGAAGTCTCTACTCGCTGCCTAATCTCCGCCTTTAAGAGCATAGATTAGGGGCTAAGTGGGCATTGCGGGAGAGAGGAGAAGACAGCGGGGGAGGCGAGAGAGTGACAGAAAGAGAAGAATGATGAAAAGGGGGAGGAGGAGAGCGGATCATTCCGGTTGCCCGCATCTGCTGCTTTAGTGGAGGTTAGAGAGAGAGAGAGAGAGAGAGAGAGAGAGAGAGAGAGAGAGAGAGAGAGAGAGAGAGAGAGAGAGAGAGAGAAGAGAGAGAGAAAGAGAGAGAGAGAGAGAGAGAGAGAGAGAGAGAGAGAGAGAGAGGAGATGGCACAAACGTTTCAGCATCGAAAACACACGGGAGTGGTGCGCTGCCGAGACCGGAGCCCCGGACCAACCCAAAGCAGCAGCAGCAGCAGCAACCCCGCTCTCGCTGCTCCGCCGTCACGCCTCTTCCCCGCACGGAAGCGCTTCAGCCTCGGCCAGAGGTAAGTGAGCGAGTTGGTCGCTCCTCTTCTTAACATTTAAACTTCAGCGGCAAAGCGGGATATGGGAAAACTCTCTGGTATCGTCTGCCTTTTAGTTTGTGTTAATCTATCAGCCTGCTAATGGGTTAAACCTGTTTATGATTGAGTTTGATTTAACAGCACTTAAACGGAATAATAGAGTAGATGTATCACCACTGTTGGTATTTTCATCCATTATTTTTTGTGTTGTTATGTTATATTTAGTGAACACCACGACCTGCCACTGCTTATTTGGTTTTTAAACAAAATATCGTGGTCTACTTTTAAATTAATATTATTATAAGACGCACAAGAAATAAGAACCTTATGTTTTTGAAGTTTGGTAAATTACATCTTTAAAATTCCGTTTTTTAAACATGGCTCAAAACTTTTTTTCTCTTTTTTTCACCTGACATTTCACAACGCGCATGAAAATGATCAAAGGCGTAGTAGACCTACTATATTTAACTTTTACACGTTGCATGATTTAGAACGCCTTTGGGAATTTGAGTAATGAAAATGACAGAGGAAAACTTCCATGCGAAGTATCGTGTTGTTGGTTAATCCAAATTCCAGCGCCCTCCTGTGGCTCCTAAAAGTGAGATGAATGTCCAGTAACCAGCACTCCCCTACAGTTGAAACTCTCAACTGTGTGGCAGATATTTCGTTTCAAAACCCCACTTTGATTTAACCTTCAATAAAAAAGAATTTAGGTGGATGGTCCCCTTCTAGGCTATAGATAATTCCCTCTACATGTTTTTTTAATGTGCAATAAAACTCTACTGGAGGTATTAAACAGAATTAGTGTAGATAAGAACCAATTAAGATTAAACACTTTTTATTCAACATGAAATTACTTCCTTTTTTCCCCTGTGTCTACTACAAAGAAAACCGGCCCGTCTTTTTCCTTCTCTTTTCTATTTTCTGGCTTCATCTTGAAGGAATATGACTGGCGTGAATCCTCCATGACCTTCTCTTATCGTGTGTTGTCTTAAAGGCAAGGAGCAAGGAGAGAGAAGGATGGGGAAACGCGAGGAAAGACTATTGATATTCAAACAGACATAAGGGGAGAAAGAAGAGGTGTAGAAAAAGACAGAGATTGGGGGAGAGTGAGGCATAGAGAGAGGAGAGAGAGAGAGAAAGAAAGAGATGCTGTGTGATCTTTTCTTCTCCCTGGCTCCCGGCACATACATTAAGATGCTAATCCTGGTCTTTTTTGTCTCTTTCTATAATTCATTGCATTCTGTTCCCCCTCTCTCTGCTCTTTTTCCTCTGTCTCTCTTCTCATTCTTGCACTTTTCTCTTGCTTTCCCATTTCCCTCTGTACTGTCATGGGCTCCCTCCCAGATTAGTGCTCCTGACACAAAGGATTCCAACTCTAATTTTGCGGTATTTTCAGATGATTAGGTTCGGAAATAGGACAGAAGTGCACCGAGTTTGGCACAATTAGAGGAATTCTCCGTAGAGCATTGTGGGACTGATTAGTCGAGCTCCAATCCACCTCCCCACATCGCCATATTAACACACAACCAGCTGTTGTTTATTTGCGAGGATCGACTTTTTCTGTTTGTGTGTTTGTGCTTTTAACTGTGGTGTGTGTGTGTGTGTGTGTGTGTGTGTGTGTGTGTGTGTGTGTGTGTGTGTGTGTGTGCCAGAGGTTGGATAAGCCCGATGGATGCAAGTTGTTTTCAATCAGCTCTGTAGTTACCAGCTGTGCCCTCACATTCCCCGGGGCGGCACAACCCAAGGTACACACACACCCGCCAGCGTGCTCACAGAGAACTAATGCATACTATTCAACCTTGCCCAACAAATTCACTCTTTCTTCTTTTCTCCTTGTCCCCCTTTTTTCTCTGCAGACATTAATCACCGCATGCTCCGTCTCTGTGTGTGATTCCCTTCGCGAGGACTGGCAGGAGAACACCTTGACTGTGGTTCCCCCTCCATGAAGACCTTTGTTCCCCTACATCCAGCACAGGTCTTTTCACCACCTGCCATGGTGACATGACACGCCCCTGAGTGGCTTTGCTTGGTTCTTGCGCACAAAGACAATCAGGTGGGCTCCTTGAACACCCCCTTTCCCCCCAAAACCCGGGTTGCACACGCTCTCCAGGCTCCGCCAAGCCACAATATAAGACATCTCCTGCACCTATACGCACGACGACAACAAATAGACAACAATGACGGTTGCCGTGCGATTCCGTCGCCACTTGCGCAGGCTCCTGCTCCTGCTGGCCTCCGGCTGTCTCCTCTCTCTCCTCCTCTCCGCTTACTTCCTGTTTACAAACTCGTCCCCTTCCATGCAAATCGGCCAATCCCCCGAGCCGGCCTGCTCCCAGCCTCTCTCCATGTCCCCGTACCACCGGCTGCCCTACCCGTACCCTCCTAACCCCCCTCACACACATGTCCACACTGAGCCTGTAGTGCTGGTGATGGTGGAGTCCCAGTACTCCCAGCTGGGTCAGGACATAGTGGCCATACTGGAGTCGGCACACTTCCAGTTTCGTATGGAGATCGCCTCGGGGAAAGGCGACCTGCCGCCACTGACGGAGAAAGGCCGTGGTCGTTATTCGCTTATCATTTACGAGAACCTGTTAAAGTACGCACACGCCGACACGTGGAACAGACAGCTGTTGCATCAGTACTGCACCGAGTTCAGAGTGGGCATCATAGGTTTCTACCGCTCCACTGAGAACTCCCCGCCTCTGCTCAAGCTGCGAGGCCACCCGCTGGTGCTCAGGACCAACCAGGCACTGTGGGACTGCTGTGTGGTGTCCAGCTCGCCCCTCCTCCAGCTGACCAAGGCCGGCACGGACAGAGGGGCTTTGCCTGGAGAGGACTGGACCTCCTTCTCATCCAACCACTCCACCTACCAGGCAGTGCTGCACGCGCGGGGGCCCAAGGAGGGAGCAGCAGGGGCGGGTAGTGGTGATAACCCAGGGCCCAGCTTTAGCTCAGGCCTCCAAGCCACTGTGATCCAGGACATGGGCCTCTATGACGGGGTGAGGAGGGTACTGTTTGGCCAAGGACTGGGCTACTGGCTCCACAGACTCATCTTGGTGGACGCCATCTCCTACCTTACAGATCGCAAGGTTACGTTGGGCCTGGACCGGCACATACTGGTGGATATAGATGACATTTTTGTGGGCAAGGAAAGGACACGCATGAACACCAAGGATGTGAAGGTATGTTGAGGGCGATTGGGGTGTGATGAACTGCATTAGAGAAGGACAGAGTGGGATAGAGAGGACAAATTCCTGTCGGGTCAGTGGTGTTGGATTAGATTTTTTATTCAGTCTGTCAACTTCTAAATCTAGTAATTGATGGCAATGCAGTAGTAGTGGGAATACACAATATTTACCTATTGCAGGATAATTCTGCAGAGCCCGCAGCAAAAGATTTTACCTGGAGTTTATTTCTGAGGATTTTAGCTCGGGCGGAGGGTGCACTGAGGGAGTATTTGGAAGAGCTCGTGTTATGAGAGTGTATTGATGTTTGTGTGTGTGTCCTTTATGTGTGCTGTGTGTGTTGGGGTACAGCGAGAGGGTATTTATTCCAAAAGGGGGTTTAGCCAGAAGTAAAGAGGCCGTTTAAGAGAACAGAGAGTCGTAGTGAAAGAGAGAGGAGAGAGGTGAGAAAATGAGGTAGCGAGTGAAAAGATGAATGGCACTTATTCCTCTTTTCCCACGTTCCTCCTCAAAGGGAAACTAAAGGAGAGTCAGCCGTGCAGACCGCCTCTCAAGACAGCTATTGTTTCAACACACACGCTTGCATGAGCAAACACACGCACGCGAGCACACACACACACACACACACACACACACACACACACACACACACATAGACTAAGACAGCAACTTCACACACAGACACTAAACAGTTTTTTTCAAACACTCGCATGCATAATAGAAACCTAACTTTAATATTTGAAATGAGGGGGGAAAAGTAGAGTTGGTGTAGTGTAAAAAAAAACAGTTCTGCGCGAGGAATTTTATTTTGAAATCTGTGGTCACATTCTCCCACTGCATCCTTCCTCACTGAGGGCCATTCAAGAGAAACAAATTGTGTTTGGAGGGTTTTTAATGTGTGTGTGTGTGTGTGTGTGTGTGTGTGTGTGTGTGTGTGTGTGTGTGTGTGTGTGTGTGTGTGTACATGTGTGTGCGTATGGGGGAGGGACTTTATGACAGGTGCAGATTTATGCTGCTCTGCACTGATGTGCATGAACTTAACCCTAGAAGCGTCTGCCCGTCTCAGTGCAGCCACGGGATACACAGGAAGCGTGTGTGTGTGTGTGTGTGTGTGTGTGTATATATGTGTGTTTGGTTGTGCGTGGGTGGTTTCTCAATAGCTACTTTAGATTAGAATGTCACTGTCCGTCAATGGCTGAAAGCTGTCCTGCCAGGCACTCAAAAAAAAAAATATCGAGCCACCTGTCTGTGGCTGAAACCTAGGAAGGAGATGAGAGGAATGGGGGAGGCTGAGAAAACAGGAGGGCAGTGGGTGGTGAAGTGGAGAGGAATTCCACCGTTGAATATAAAAAAAATGCTTGTATCCAAAAAGGATGAAATATATACATATATATACATACATATACATATACAATATATACATATCCGCACAGACACACACACACACACACACACACACACACACACATACACACACACACAGACACAGACACAGGCACACACACACACACACACACACACACACACACACACACACACACACACACACACGCACACACGCACAAACACACATACTCTAGCACTTTCACATTCGCAACATGAGCACACAAGCGCTCTATAGTTTGAGCTTTTCATTTTAAGTCAGCCTGACTCTTCAGCTTTGTAGCATAAATATACATGAGGATGAACCAGTGCCATAACAGAACAGGACAGGAAGACAGGGATGGAGGCTGGAGTGCAGGAGAGATGGAGAGACAGGGAGAGATAGTTGGCAATCGCAGAGTGGAAGAGTGAAGGAAAAGAGAAGGAAAGGGGGAGTAGGAGAGAGAGGAAGGTGGAGCACGGTGCCAAGGGGGAAGAGCTAGCAGCTAACTTTGGGATTTTAGAGACACAAAGTGCTGAGGGGAAACCGGGAAGCAGGGGAGGAGCAGGGGAGGTGGAGGAGCCGGTAGAGTTTGAATCCAGTTAGAGGCTTATTGTACAGGCGACAAATGTTAATATTTTTTTTTAATAGTTGATTTTATCTTATTTGCTTGGAATATATGTATATGTTATACAGTGTTGTGGTGTAGGAATCAATTGGTATGTAAATCCTGCCGGAGATTTTTCCGGTTTGGCCTAGCAGTGGAAGCCTTCCCCTTCCAGCATTGTGCAAAGCTGTTGATGAAGGATGACTCATTCGATGACACTGTGTCAAATATACTGTACATTCCCTGTGGCTGTGTATTATGAAAACTTCATGGAATATAAAAGGCATACACTGTCTTAGATTTGATTATGGACTGACTGATGGCCATGATGATGTTACTGACCAGAATCTACATCTGAGCATGGGAACATATTTGCTGATTCCTTCAATATTTGCTAATATTCCTTCAAAACATCAGTTACAAGCAAACAGTGACACCCCAGCACCAACATATGGCAATGGAGGATGATGATGAATGACACAAAATGTTAATCATGGCGCTTCAAACAAGGGCTTATGTGTTACGCCGCATCAAAGTATACAGCAGGATGTGTTATTGGACCAATTAGCAGGACAAGGCAGTTTGCAGTTCCAATGTTAGAAATCCTGTCTTGCCTCAAAAAGCCAACATTCAATCTCCTGCTCTCCCCCCAGGAGAAGAAGTGAGAGGAGGGAAATTGAGAGAGAAGAGAGAGAGAGAGAGACACACAGACAGAGGCCAATTAAAAAGCCTCCCTCCTCCTCTGTGCACTCTTCATTAGTCTCACCCCACGAGTTCATCTGGTGACAAACAATACCTACACCCCCTCCCGCCTTCACACACATACACACATACACACACACACACACACACACACGCGCACACGCACACACACACACACACACACACGCACACAGCTGTATTTCCTCTATTATTATGATTCACAGGGAGGCACCGCACCGATGGTATTTCTCAAAATGAGGGATGATGCCAGTCAAAAACTCCCATCAATGATACGGCGATTGCCAGGTCTTTTTTCTCTTTTCTTTTTTTATTTGTGCGTGTAGGTTTGCTCCTCTTTTCTGCCTCAGAGTGGTTGTTGTAGGGGGCTGTCTTTCGGTTCTCACATTCATTCAGACCCCACCTCACTGTTTCCTCTCACCCCTATCTCCTAACCCGGGTCATTGATCACAATGACAGTGAAAAAACAGGGGAAAGTGCTATATAAGTGGAGTCCATTTACCATTTGTCATCTCAGAAACTATCTGCGTAGCTGTGCAAATTGTATGGCCGCTGGTTAGATTGTCCAGTTATGGCCTGTCATCATGTCAGAAGAAACCCCCTGCATTTTTCTCATTTTACGTTGTGGCAGTCGGGAACTTGTTCTCCTGTAAAAAAAGACATTTGTCCAAATACTTCTACAACAAATGTTACAAAAGACAAACTGGGGCAGTTTTTTTTGCAATTGAATTAATTTGCCAAGTTTGGCAAGTCAAATATTTACTGCTTTCATGTGGCCTAATAAGCCATAAAGTGCTATTTCATGTTCATGACTGAATAAGAAGAAGGCTGTTTTAACAGCTTATCCAGCTGGAAAGAGGTGTTTCTGCATAGTACTGCATTGCACTGAAATGTATTGCTGAGGTCTATGTGTATGGCGTTTGTAAGAATGAGAAAATGTCTTAACTAAAGTGTTTTCTGAGGCATCATGATCACTAAAGCCTAGCAATGAGCTGACATTGAAAGAAAAGAAAAGGGAATTGCACAGAATGGGCATTGTTCAGACTTCATTCAAGATTTTTAGCTTAGCCGTCTGGGATGTATTGTGCAGTCCCACTTAGAGTTAATCTTTAGACCTAATTAAGTATGATGCACTTCTCCACTTAAATCGATGGAGCTGAGCCTTTCCATATTTGTTTATTACCTTGCCAAATTCTATTACATAAGAAGAGAAGAAAAGACATAAACAGGGATGAAAAGATTTGAAAACCAGCAGAGAAAGACGAGGAAAGAAAAAGAAAAGGAGACTGCTTTTGGTCTTTTGTTATAAGAGGCATCAGATTTATTTTTTTCTCCTCTTTTTTTAGTCAACATTGTTCATTGCAAGGGCTGGCACTCTTGCAAAATAAGCTTGGTTGTTAAAATCTTAATATTTTTTTTTCAAATGGCATAGTTGCAGGTGGGAACTTCATAGTGGAACAGGAAATTGCTTCCAGCATCATGCTTCCCGAACATCTGCTCTAATTTGCCGCCTGATCTGGACACGTCAAATGATCACGGTCAGCACTGCAGGGAGGGAGAAGTTTTTTAAAGAGAAAAAAAAAGAGTTTTATAAAGAGAAAAAAAAGGTTGTTTAATGTTATGTACTGTTGATTTTTATGTGTATGTTTTTTTCTAATATACAGAACAAAAAAATGGTCACTGCAGTGTCATTATCATCATTAGCTTCAACAAGAAAACCACGTTTTTTGTTTCATTAGCAATTTTTATTTTATGTCATTGCTTCTTTAAAAAAAAAAATCCAAACTCTCTCTGAGAGCGTGGCTATGTGCCATGCATTTCTTTTGCAAAATGAGGCAGATTTTGCAGTCACAGCAATCACTGAAACTGGAAATCCTTGAAGGGCTGCCAAGTAGAATTTAGTGTAAGTGTAGCGATGCCAAAGCAATCACAAGTACCTTGGATCCATAAATGCAAGAGAATAGATGATTTTGTAAAATGCGCCAAGATATACAAAAAAAAACTACACTGACTTGAATCTGACAAGCGAGACTGGAATTGAGACAGATAAGGGGAAGAGTAAGCAAAAAGTGGGACTGGTGTTAACTGCTTGTGCTCTTTTTGCTCATCAAATAGAGATGCCTGACCCAGTTAAATATGCTGGTCTAGTGTTCATGTTCAATGTGAATGTGCACACACATAGACACAAACACATTGCCTCATGTACAACTCTAGATCAATCAAGAACTTTGCCTTGCTTTTGCACAAGAATGAAACCACGTATAACATATTTTCGTGTTCTTCTCGGCACGCCTTCAAATCTGTTTGCACGTGAGATTTCACTGGCATAGCTATTTTAAAATTGCCTATGCTATTTTAGATCTCCTAGCCAGGCTTCAGGTTGCATAAAGAAATGAAGCAGTACATAGGTGAGAATGACAGAATGGGGATATGGTGGATAGGAGGAGGTTGGTGTAAAGGCTTTGTGAAAGGCAGCGAATGCCAGCTGTCCAGATGCCTGTCTCTCATCTGTTTCAACCCCAGCATCTACTTGGCAACTCTTCCAGTGCTTACCACACACACACACACACACACACACACACACACACACACACACACACACACACACACACACACACACACATGCACACACACTCACAAACCCCCCCCCCCCCCACACACACACAGACATACACATATGAGAGCACACAAAAGCACACCCGCTGTTGCTCTCACAGTCACAGAAACAAACTGGCATCGCTTCTGACACTAGCAGTGGTAGGCAGCTGTGGGATTGGGCAGCGAAATGAGTGCTATCGCTAACCGCTAATCACAGCATGTGTGTTTACCTTCATCGCCAGGATTGTCAAGATCTCTCACATGCTCCACAGTCCCTCCTCCTGCTAATCCAAATCCCCCCTTCTCTTTGCTCAAGTATCTCTTATGGCCCACTTTAAAACCATCTCCAGCTCCAAGCTTTGTATCGAGTGGACCGGTTGGCTCCACATCGCTGAAAGCTTTCCATTCTCCTAAAACAGCTGGAGGGGACTTCACTGACCCTCAGAGCCAGAGTTAGGTTTTGATGCCTTTGTTTCTGTCCAAGTACTCTTTCTCACTGCTAGGTATTGTTACTAACTAGTTTTGCATCGCCATGATTATCTATAGTAGCAGTATTCCATGGTTGTCTATTCATAATGTTCTTGAGATACTGCCACGTATCGCCCAACACCTTGTTTTTGGTTCACTGAGGTTTTGAATATCTTGCTAATAAAGCACAGGTTTTCTTACTTGTCTGTAACACACAAGTGGCAAAAAAACAGCTCCCTGTTGTGAGAGAACCTCTGAATAGTACATGCACTGAGTTGCCAAATAATGCAAGTCACAAAGGCCCTGAAGCTGCCAGTATACTTCTTCATAAGTGCTTATGGATGGTTGAAAAGCTTCTGAAACCCCCTCCCCTCCCCCGCAGCTGTCAGACTTTGGATTGCGGGGTTTTCCCCTTTTCTGTAACGTTCCCCAGTACCGACAATCTGGCCATCACACCTACTGCTGTGATTAGCCAGTTATAGTCAGAAAATAAATATATATTTTTGTAGTTATCAAGATAGCTCTCTTTTTTTGATTATTAAGCTTTATCTGTAACTTTTCATGTGAACAACAGCATGCAATGCTATGATTGCCTTCCAAGAGAGACTGTCTCAAACTGTGTTCAATATTTAGATATCATGTTTTCCTTTTTCACTAAACCATTGAGTGTGGCCGCTCTGATCAGGTATTCACACTTTTGATATTTTCAAATGTTTAGACAACACATTGTACCAATTAGCTCTGTTGGATGATAAAGTATTAAATATATTATTTTAGTACAGTAAGGGTTTTATAGTATACAAAAAATTCATCAACTCGATGTTGTGAGTAATGCCGAAAGTATTTTCCTGTATGAGTTATGATACAGAACCAATGGACAAAAAACTCTAAATTATATGATTTACATAAAGAAACTGTTCATTACCGAATTTTTGATTTACATTATACAAAAGCTAGATAGGGCTTGAAATGGTCAAATGAAGTAAAGTGTTGAGATATAAACATATTACTTTAGAATTGTTCAATTGGTTTCTTGTCAGTATTTTCCTCTTCATTGCCCCTCTAGTTTTATAAAGTCCTTGTCCCTCACACTGAAGTGGAAGCAGCAAACTGTAAAGTCTATCTATTAAATGTAGCCTATTACATAATACATCTTTTTGAATGGTTTGAAAACCACTTTGCGGAGACTTGAGACTTTGCTTGCGAAAGCTGATTCATCACAGCAAGCAATTTGTTAGTGAACGTTTTCTAATCAGTGCCGCAGTCGCAGACCGGGAGTGTTTTTAAAAAAGCTGTACTTGTTAGTGTGAGCTCGGGAACAACAACTGCTTAATGTAAGAAAAGGCCAGTTCACGTTACTTTTGTTTATGGTCTACATTTGTCAACTGTCAGTTGTCGGACGGCAGAGCCCTCCATAGAATGTGTTCACAACAGCATCACTGAAAAATGCATAACTTAACTTTCTCAAGAAAGAGAGAAAGGTGTTCGCTGTGATAGAACAAGGGGCTAAAACATGCAAAAGCACCCCTATGGTTATTGATGTTTTTGAGTCACTGGCACATCACAACGATGTCCTCATCTGTTCTCTGCTATGGATGTTGGGTAGCAGAATACAAATGAGCTTTGTAAGTTAATATACAGCACACCTGTACACACACCTACACCGGCTCTCACGGATACAAACACACTAGTTAATAATGCATTTCGACCAAGTGCACCGGGGAGTGTATATTGAGTTACAATGCAAAGCACTCAGCTACAAACTTAATTTAATTCCTTAGTCTTTGCATCAACTGGTTTTTGCCTGTGTGTGGATAGGGAAACGGGTGCGTGTAAGATGTAGAGCATGTCATACCAGAGGAGACAGGGGATCAGATTATGGAGCCGTGCACATCTGTCAGCATGCAGCCATCTTCAACACCATTAGATTACAGCTAATGAAGACACTCTGTGCATGTGTCTGTATATTTGTTAGCCTGGGACACACATACACAGGAGGAGAGAGAGACAGAGAGAGAGAGAGAGACTGCCTGGAACCGAGTCCCTGCTCTGACATCAGCTGCTCAGGTCTCATAAATCAGGCACGGTTCCTGGGGATCGATTAAAAGCAGCACGACAAAGATTGGTAATAGAGATGTGGCGCGTAGCCTAACTGGAGGACCCAGCAGACTAAAATATACAGAGAATTATGAGAGTTTTGTAGATAAACAAATGATTTGTGTGGGAGCCAACAGCGAGGAAGTGCAACGACGGCAAGAAGATGGGGTGGGGTGGGGGGACGCAAGAGAAAAGAGCAAGGGGGAGAGAGTGTTATGGAGAGGGAGAGAGAGCGAGCAGTCTTTCCTCCATCCTGCTCCAGCCTTCCTTTGAAATTAGAACAGCCCCATCTCCTGAGAATGTGACATTTCCACGGAGCAAGCGAGGGGAGAGATGGAGGCTCAGAGAAGGGGGTGGGTGGGTGGCAGACCAATTGGGAAGGGGGGCAGAGAGGCGAGTGGAGGGGGAATCGGAAAGAAAGGATGCAGCAGCCAAGTAGAGCGATAGAAACAGAGAGAGGTAGAGAGAGGTGTGTGTTGTGGTGGTGGTGGGTTTACTTGGTAATGATAAGGATATATAGAGAGAATGAGGAGAAGGGAGGAGTGTGTGTGTGTGTGTGTGTGTGTGTGTGGGGGGGGGGGAGGGGGTTATTAGTCCACTCTCCAGAGGCTACTAATGCACTGACCTTCATTAACTCGCATTACTGTCGTTGTGAGTGTGTGTGTGTATTTGTGACTGAGTGTGTGACTGTGTGTGCACGAGTGTGACTCTCTTTAGTTAACACTCATTACGGTGTTCTTTGTTTAAAGGCCATGTGAACTAATGAAGTCATTAAATAAGTGGAGAAAATCCTGATTCAAGTATTGAAAACCGGTGACTGAGGTATAACTTTAAGAACAGGAACCAGCCATTGTACATGTTGAAAAAAAAATAGTTAGGGGTTGAATGTGATTATCTATCTATCTATCTATCTATCTATCTATCTATCTATCTATCTATCTATCTATCTATCTATCTATCTATCTATCTATCTATCTATCTATCTATCTATCTATCTATCTATCTATCTATCTATCTATCTATCTATCTATCTATCTATCTGCAGGCTCTCCTTGACACGCAGAAACAGCTGCGTTCTCAGATCTCCAACTTTACCTTCAACCTTGGCTTCTCTGGGAAGTTCTACCACACAGGTTTGTGCTGTTCATATCCTTTCCATCCTAACATTTCAGTGCTAACCCTGAACAGTAACTTAAATAAATATATAATAATAATGGATAGGATTTATATTTAACAAATTAGTATTAAAAAAGGTTATTTTGGTAATAATTTAGGGTGGACTGACATTTTGTATGAGTGCTATATGTATATGTTGCCTTGTAGCCTGTTAGGAGACACTTAGGTCAGCTGTATAGATAAAGTCTCATCTCCTTAGACTCCAGAATGGTATGGTTCACTCACTGTGTTCAGCTCTGAACCAAAACATTGGTACGCTTGGTGCCCGAGCCCGAGCCGGGGAGGTGTTAGAGATAGCGCGAGGTTAATACACAGCTCTAAGCATGAGTCTGGCAGAATTGAAGTGCAAGTCACAAGAGTTGCAGTCCGGTTCTCCTTGGCCAAGTCTGTAATAAATATTGCTTCATAATTCATCCAGGTCTCCTGAAATATTCTTCCACCTGAGTTGACCTCCAACCTTAAAAAAACTTCCTTCACAGGCTCAACATAAAATACTTTTTTTTAAACAGGAATTTTCATATTAACATTTTTTGGCATCTATCACAATCAATGCAGTTTCACAGTTCAATTTGAATTTTGAACTATTTTCTTTCACAATGTAGATTTCTGTTTTACATATAAACATGTGCTTCATCGAACTTGTGCATCTATGAATTATGTCTTTATAACTTGATATTAGATACATAACAATAACTTTATTGGTGTGGTCATTGCAGCGAATCCAATATTCTTTATCAGTTACACAATTTTAATTAAATAAACAACATAAAAACTATTACACTTAAAGTCAGCACACAAACAAACCAAACTAATTGCAATCTGCTAGAGAAAGGATGCATTTGAAGCATACGGTCTCTTAGCTTGTGTAATCAATCCCCTACGGACTTGCAGTGTGTGTGCTATAAGTTATCCTATTCATCATAGAGAAAAATTTTTTTTTTATCTCATACTATCTCTAGATATCTTACGGATTTATTTTTATGCAGGCATTGTTGTGCAGCAGTAATACTGCATTATACAATGTTGTGGCTCCAAGGAGAGGTATTATTGATTTACTAGTTAAAGTGTCTAAATCTGCAGCAACAGAACAAAGGTGTTGCATACACCGGGAAAGGAAAATAGAGGTGATCCTGAACATAATTAAAATAAGGAGAAATCTGATACAGAATATATTACCATACTGCTTGTTTTTATGGAACCATTCTTCATCACCATATCAGACTGCCACCTAACGTAGCAACATGACCTTAAAACAATACAGTTGCTTGGTGTTATTCTCTGCCCATATACCAGAGAGAAGCTCTATAGAGCAACCATTTTAAATGTGCTCTCTATCTGTGGGAAGGATTCATTTATACATGTTATTTCTTGTCCTTTTTTCCTTGTGTGTGTCTCTGTGTGTGTGTGTTGTCTGTGCGCACAGGCACGGCTGAGGAGGATGAGGGAGACGATTTACTGTTAAAGTATGTGGATGAGTTCTGGTGGTTCCCCCACATGTGGAGCCACATGCAGCCTCACCTCTTCCACAACGAGTCCTCACTGCTGGAGCAGATGGTCCTCAACAAGGAGTTCGCTCTGGTGAGATGCGTGCACACACACACACACACACACACACACACACACACACACACACACACACACACACACACACACACACTCACTCACTCACTCACACAAACGCACACACACATTTCTTGCAGCTGTCTATTCTGTTGTTGCTTTCTTCTTGTGTGTCCTTTTAATCATGCCCACTTCCCTTGCCTCACATTTTCTTCAAGGACGTCTGTTGCTGTTAGTAATTGTTATTTCCCTGCCACGGCGCATTATAGACATGATGTTCACAGGTCAAAGCACTAGAACTGTTCTAACAGACGTAACAAGGAGGCTGAGAGTAAAAAGATAAAAAAATAACTCCTTATGTTGCATATAATATATACAGTAGGAAACATAATTGCTGCCTGGACTCATGTCCTTTAAAACATGTTTGTTTTCCTGTGTGTAGTTTCCACTAGCCAATACTGTAGGGAACGCACATGAAAGAGAACGACAGTGAATGTTTGCAGATGTGTACACTATAAAAATATCCTTTTTATGTCAATAGAAAACACATAATCGGGGTAGATCTTGACTTTCTGCAGAACACATTTGCTAATGCAAATTAGTTTCATGTGAACATATTTGTTTAAGAGGCCAGGTTGGGTCGTGAGCAAGGAGAGAAAATGGTTGTGCTTCTGTCAGCATGAGAATTAAAATGCTTTTACAAAATGTACCATTGTGTATTCATTTTATAGGGTGGAAAAAAACTAAACAAACAAGAGTAATATCCCTGTTGGCTAGTGATGCACTTATTTTGATGGGCGCACCTGAGCCCCTGTCTAATGTCTCCTGTTTAATCTTAAGTCCAAGAAGCCGAGTGCCTTTGTTGCTCTGCCCTGCCTGGTTTGTGTGTGAGCGAGTGGGCTTACATGATCTGTATGACTGTGCAGGAGTGTCATGTCACATTTACCATACAGTGTGGGGCGGCTGGTTCATGTGGTTGAAGGTGAACATGTTCATAAAGTGTGATCCCTGACCTCTATTGAACACATAGGCACACACACACACACACACACACACACACACACACACACACACACACACACCTCCCTGCGCTCCCTCATCCCCTGACTGCTGATGCTTAGCTTTGACAGTGTGTGTAGGTGTGTGTCAGAGCGAAGGACAACACCATCAGTCTGCGAGATGCACTCAGCCACCATCCTCCCTCACATCTTCCACGCATACCCGCGCTCCGGGGGGAAAATATATATATTTTTTTAATTTCCACACTGAAGGCCGGCATCGTAACAACAACACAACACACAACACAAACAATACCGCGCTACAAGGTCAGATTGTTGGGCCTCTGTGAGTTTTAAGTGCCATCCATTTTCTTTTGAGTGTGCTTTTAATGTGCACATAACTTCTGTGTTTTATGTACACACATATGTGCCTGTGTAGTATGCTCATGTGTGTCCTGTCCTCCACCTTTCCAGGAGCACAATATCCCAGTGGACATGGGCTATGCTGTGGCCCCTCACCACTCAGGTGTCTACCCGGTTCACCTGCAGCTGTACAAGGCTTGGAGACGTGTGTGGAACATCCAGGTGACCAGCACTGAAGAGTACCCCCACCTCAAACCAGCCCGCTACCGCAAGGGCTTCATTCACAACAACATCATGGTGAGGAGAAGACAACCTTTTGTTTATCACATGTCTGATATAAAAACGCAGACCCAGAGGTGCATCAGCCACATCGCTACAAGTAAACACACGTGCAAAATGTTCTCATCCATAAATGCCCTTTCTCTGATCAATTGACATTTTGCTGCACGTACTGAACATGGAAATTGATTAGCACCTTCATGGCTACCCGCTGGAAATTCATTATTTTCTTTGTTCAGCTAAATGCGAAAAAAAAAATATATATACAAGATGCCACGGGCCTCATTCATTTTTACAATTATATTCTTCAGGCAAAATAATAAAGAAAATTAATATTTTTCTATTTAGTTTTTGCTATTATTTTGTTTTGATTATTTTTTTAGTTATTTTGTGTTTTCTATTGAATCATCTGTAAAGATTGGAGTAGTAATAATTTAGGTTGTATTTTTCCCAGCTGGTGGTTGTGGGGATCCCTTGATGGAAGTGCAGCGTGTTTTAGACACATTTGATAAAATATGTTGGCATGGAAGACAAAGCACAAATGTATGTGTGTGTGTCTGTGTGTGTGTGTTTTTCAGTCAGGCTAGTCAGATGCCATGTTACACATTGAAATGAAGTGTAACTTTAAAGGATTCCTTTGTGTTATGTCATGTGCTTTTGCTTAACACAACACCATTTATTATGCAGAAGTCGTAAATAAAACCTAACACTCAAAGCACATTATGTGTCCTCGCCCTCCGAGAGTAAGACATATTTGCTTCATTCAGCATCTGACTGAAATTAAAACCAGGAATAATATGTTCTGAGGGCCGATAAATCAAAGCAATGCATACACACGCAGAATCACTTCAGTCACAAAAATACTCTGTTTGGATATGTTGCTTCGCTGCCCTGTTCTTTTATCCTACTTTGAAAAGTTTGTCTTTGCTGTCCCTTGATTCAGATAAATGCTTTGCTGGATGGTAAATTGTGTGCTGATTGTTTTCTTGCGGTCTTAAACAGAAAATCAATGATGCAGTGTGTGGTGTGTAACCCTTGTGTGTGTGCACGCTTAGATGTGTTTGTGTGTGTGTGTGTATGTGGGATATGAATTCCTTGACCTCGTCTCACCACAGCATGCTATTTGTTGATTGAATATTTATTGGCCTCCCAGTGCAGCTAAAGGGGTGAGCTTTTCTCTTTGTGTATATGAATCTGTGTGCATTTGTATATGTGCAGCGTGTGTATCGTTGAATAAGGGAATATAGCAATGAGGACATCTTTGCACTTTCATGCTCCAATAAATAATTCATCAGTCACTGTTTGGGGAAAGCGATAGAATACAAAAAACTTGTCACCGCTTGCATCTAAGCAAGTTGTCTTCACCCCTCCCTCTGCCTGTCCTCCTCCCCTTCATTCACTTGTCAGTCAGCCTCTTTTGTCAGTGTGCACAACTGCTTCCGTATTGACAAAGAAGCCAATCACATCCGACACCAAAATTACCAGCCCATTTTGTTCTGTCATATTTGGATCTTGAGCAAACAATTGGAACAGACAGTTATGTCAATTTGCTAAACAGTCCTCGAAAATTGCTTTTATTTCTTGACATGGCGTCAATGAAAGACAGCCCCTTAATCCGACTTCCTTTTCAATACAATGAGGAGCAAGATAGTTTGACAAGGCCATGATGTGTTATGATGCATTCTCAATAGTAAAGGTATTGAGAGGCATCAGTGAAATGCTGAATGAAACAATAAGCCGCTGTACAAAACACATATTTAAAATCCCTACAAAGTGATATGTCACAAAGAAAGACAGAAAAACGTGTGTGTGTGTGTGTGTGTGTGTGTGTGTGTGTGTGTGTGTGTGTGTGTGTGTGTGTGTGTGTGTGTGTGTGTGTGTATGTGTGTTTGTGACAACAAAGACAAACCTGGAGAAAATTAAATAAATAAAATTTTTGTTTGATACAAGAAGAACATACTTTTGGAAGAAAGTTGAAAAGGTAGGCTGTAAAAACATTCAAATCCCCAGCAAAACTATGCATGGATCCCAACAGGGGATGCAGTTGTTTTTAAATATTAACAATTTCAGACTATATGTTATGGCTGAAATAAACTTCTTGGCAATGTTGCCCATGGACACAAATCCCATTGAGACGGGGGTTTAGCAAGGACACATGCAAATCTGATTTCTTCTCTGAGGAAAATGAATTTATCTCTGGGAAAAGAACACCGACATGGATTTCAGTTCTATGAATTAGAATTAAGTCACTGGCTGTCTCACAGGTAGCCAGTATACTAAGCTGCGTACTATTCACTTCCAACTGCAGCCGTCTACCTCAAGGCAACGTATGTGGACTGGACAGCGGGCTTCACTTCACCCCAGTGCTGCCATCCTCCAAGGAAAATGCATTGAAGTCTGCCTTTGCCGGGCAGCATTTCATACTTCCAAACGCTATACTTTTAAACTTTCACATTTCATTCCTGATTTTGGAAATGGCAGAAGATGAAAACAAAAAAACAATCTCACATCAAGTTCCATTTAATGGCTGCTCTGGAGCTTTCAATCGTATCTCATGATCTCTCAGCAGAATTTGGCTCGATTTTGACGACTCTTCATCATTTTCTTTAAGGGACTTTTTCGTCCACAGTAAAAAATAATCTTCATCCTCATTGTCAGCAGATGGAGATAATGTGATAGCTATGGTCAACAACTCCAGAAGTGTACTGCAACTCAAATGGACCTTAAGGTGACATTGTCCTGTCAAATTCCATTTACAAAAAAAAACTGGAGATAACAACACGTATTTCAGCCATTGTTCAATACATTAAGAGAGGGGAGCAATGTGAAATCTGTGTAGGGAAATAGTGAAAAGGCCCATATCGTGCCTCAGGACGTTGCACGCTGCACTGACTAAATAGTAAAGGGAGGCAAGGAAAAAGAGAACAAACTCAAAACTTAGCTCACAGAGACAGATCATTTTTCTTCGAGGCAGATTGTGTGTTATTTGTGTGTGTGTGTGTGTGTGTGTGTGTGTATACACATGTAAGTGTATGGATGATGTATCATGTAGCCTCCTGACCTCTCGTAAAGATGCACTGTGACATCCCTCACAACCTTCCCTTTTCTTCTCAATTTTCCTGCTTCCAATTTTTCTCCCAATGTCTGTCGATTAATCTCTTTCCCCACCGCCTCTTGCTCCATCTTTGTTTGCTCAGAGGAGGACAGGAAGTTGTCTTAAGGCTGTAAAATTGGTGTTTGTGTGTCTCCCTCAGTAGATTGAGAGCCACCCACTGGACCCACAGTATCAGAACAAATCAGACTGAGATATGGGATTGTGTGTGTGTGTGTGTGTGTGTGTGTGTGTGTGTGTGAGTGTTTGTGTGTGTGTGAGAGTGTTTGTGTGTGAGTATTTGTGTGCGCAGCCCTGCAAACATGCATACTTGTGTGTGTATGTGTGTGAATTTCTTTTTAAAATCTACTATATCAGTTTGAGCTATAGCTCTGTGGATAATTGGTTTGGTGAAATAGTGCTGAGTGTCTGGCTGCGGTGGCCTTCTCGCTCTCTTTCTCTCCCTGTCTGTCCCTCTCTCTCTCACGCGCTAGTGTGTGTGTGTGTGTGTGTGTGTGTGTGTGTGTGTGAAAGGGTCTGCAGTGTTTTATGGAGAAACCAATATCTGCACTTCTAGCCTTTACTCTCTATTTCACATAGAGAATGGCTCCACAAGGAATTCACAATAAAGATCTTCTCTTTTTCTTTTCTTCTCTTTATCTTCTCTTCATTTAATGACCTCATGAAAAGGGCGATGAATTCATCAGGTGTTTAAACACTCGATTCCGGCATTTAATTCATTTAAATACGCGTTTTCGGCAACTCACAGTTGATACACAGTCCAGTTAATGTGTGAATACTTGCTGATGATTCTGATATCAAAGTACAAAGCTTATAAGAAACAAAGTCACAGCTGTTGCGTCAATTGTAACATTAAAAAACCTTATCCAACCGTAACATTTTTTAGATTGTCTAGAGGCGATAAAGAGAACCTAAGATCCTGACATCTGGGTCCCTGCTTTGCATCAGTCAAAGCACAGAGTATGTTACTCAGACAGGGTGCGTCATGGGGAAACTTTTGTGTATCCTCGCAGCAAAGGGTAGCATGAAAGTAACCCGTTATCATCTCCTACCGTCTCAGTCAACTAAACAGCGAGTCACCAAAATACCAAACAGGTGTAGGTGAGGGAAATAAATAAATATGTTACTTCGACTGCGTCAATCAAATCACGCGGCCATGCAACTGCATAAAAAAAATGGTGTCTAGTTTGTCGTGAAGTAAAAACTCGGTAAAGGACGGCTCTTCGGGACTCATTTCTCCAGCACAGCGGTTGACAATGTGTTCAATTGACAACCCTAATTAAACTCTTACAGACCCTATTCACAGCAGACTTGTTGACTTGCCATTACAGGAAATGCACATGTGTAGCAAATAACATTTAATGACGGCCCCTTTTCCATTTTAAGTGTCCCAATATGTAAGCTGAGAGCAAAGCTGTGCACAATGCCGCAGACCTGGAACCAGAACACCTTCATGGAACAGAGCCATCATTTTTTGTAATTAATAATGCCCGTGCTTTTAATGCCACCACAACTCAAAATGCCAGCTGTGAAAGAGGTCCACATTCCCATTACACTGCAAATATGTGACTTCAAGCATCTGGCAGCATTTGGCACTTGGACAGGCAACATTACCGAAAGCTCGCTGACACAATATACATCAGAATATCCCGTACCTGCTCTAATCTCTGCAGCACATTTTGGCAAAACTGCCATGTAGACAAGGTCCACTCTCTAGCTATACATTTTGTCCATGGTTTACATCTGTCACCTTGTATGCAGTAAGCTGAAGCACAGTATTTTAAGTCATCTTTGAACCCAAACTTACTTCAAATAATGAAGGGTGATCAGCACTGTCAAAAACGTTACCCGGAACTGACTATTTAATTTTCCTGTTTGAACTCATCAATCATTGTATCACAGTGGTTTTCTAAATGACTTACAAAGGGATTTATTTGTACACCAAAGTCTGTTTACAGGTCAGAATACGTATAGTTTCTTGTTTTTCTTATTGTCTTCAAGTGTTGCCACTTTTCCAAACCACCTTCCCCTGGTCGAGTTGCATTGTGGTAAGCCAAGTAAGCGACGTGTATCGATGACAGACAAATGTAAAAACAAATATGAAAAATTAAAAATAAACTTTCAGTTTTTCTGGTTGCTACCCATTGATTTGAATCAAAATGTAATACATTTAAAAGGAGAGCAATGCTATGTCCTCAGAGAACTCTTGCTGGGCCATTGACAACACCAGATTATATTTTTTTTGTGGAAATGACTACCTGCTAACCATACTTAGCTCGGGTTGACTGTTTCAATAGACTACTTGTTAATTTGCACATTGAGTGCACACTGACGATAATATAAGATGTAAACAACCCCTCTTTTTTATGTGTATGTGTCTAGGTGCTGCCGCGTCAGACGTGTGGCTTGTTTACTCACACCATCTACTATAAGGAATACCCTGGGGGACCTAAAGAACTGGACAAAAGCATCCGTGGGGGAGAGCTGTTTCTCACCGTGCTACTCAACCCAGTGAGTCAGAAATCCACACACACACACACACACACACACATACAATCAAACACACATACTTGCACATGCAGACGGATATACAAAGTGAGAAACAGGGAGGTCTGCTGTTGCTTTCTATTTTGATTTTTGCACCTTAAAAAGGCACCAACTGGGTTTGCCGCTCTCTCTGTAAAGGTAACTTCCTCTCTGTCGGATTCATTCTTCTTCATATCAGTGTGTTTGGGTGTGCTTATGTGTGCTTGTGTGTGTCTGTGTGTGTGTGTGTGTGTGTGTGTGTGTGTGTGTGTGTGTGTGTGTTTGTGTGAGTGCGCGCGTGTCTCTTTTCCTGTCAGGGGCTGCTTTTCACTGTGGAGCTGTGTTCATCTCCCTACTTTAAATTAGGTCTCACCACAGGGGGGTTTCTGTCACACGCACACAAACACACACACACACACACACACACACACACACACACACACACACACACACACACACACACACACACTCCCCCTCTCTCTTACCCCTGCTGTGTATGTCAGCTCAACGCGATTCTGGCTTTGAATTAAGGAACAGAATTAGGTTTTTGTGGCAGTCAAGACGCTCGTCCACACGTGCATGCTCGCACACAGTTAAAGGTACGGTAGGCATAGAAATCGCAAGGAATCCTCCCCAAACAATCTCTCTCTCTCTCTCTCTCGCTCTCTCTCTCCAACTCAAACCACACACACGCCCGTGCACAGACACACGCAAAGATGCTCATAGGTAGACCTGCAGTAGGGTTTATTGAAGTGTCAGGTGGTGGAGTGCTAAACCAGAGGAGCTGTCAAAACTCAGCGAACATCACAGTCATGTGCACTTTTGCACAACAACACAATCTAGCCCTTTCTTCACTCTTCACTTTGAGTCTGTATGTCCTCCTCTTTGCAGTCCTTCATTGTTCTCCTTTGCTTATTTCTATTTCCCCACATCTTTCTTTTGTTCCTTTCCTTTCTCTCTTTCTTTCATTATTTCTCTGTGTCTTTCTTTTGTCTCTCCAGTCCTTGTTGTTGTTTTTGTTCCGTCAATGTTCTGTGTGTCTAAGCCTCTGTGTGCTACTCTCAGTTGCAGTTGATATAATACAATCAGTGTACATCCCAGTTCATAAGAATGTCTTAATTTTGCTGTTCCTGGGGGCGCCTTTAGCTCAGTTGGTAAGGCGTCCCCCTCCCGGGCCGGGCCCAGCAGCAGACCCGGGTTCGATTCCCACCCGCGGTCGTTCTCTGCATGTCACTCCCCTCTCTGCCCATTTCACCTCTGTCTCTCTGCACTATCAAATAAAGCATAAAAATGCCCAAAAATATCTTTAAAAAAAATAATAATTTGCTGTTCCTTTGGTGCACGTGATGAGTAACTTGTTTAACATATTTTCTGGGCCAATGCTTTACCAATAATAAGACAAAAACTCCAATGTGGAGAGGTATAATCAGCAAACGAACCAGATGAAAAGTCAGCTGTGCGTGTTTAAGTCCTTCTCAGAACCATTTGGAACATTCTCCAAGAAGAAGTGCTAGCAAACCTCTGTAAAGGTTAGCATGTGCAGCACAAGCTAGCATGGCTAAACACTCATGCATGCAGTACTGTTGTGGAAGGCTGTTAGTATATCCCTCCTGTTATGTTCATTTGTCTGGGTCAATTTGACCCGGTGCATGTTTAAATCTCCAAAAGATGTCCTGAACCAAAACAATTCCTAACAAGCAGTGTGCACATGTCATTACCAACTCCATTACTAACTATTCTATCAATATTTAGTGCAATTTAGTGTTCCTTACCTCTAACAGGTAATGGTTCAATAAGGATAATTCACTTGTTTTTCATTAAAAAAATACATTTTCAAACTTTTTATGTAATGTTTCACCACTTTATTACTTTTGAAACACTGGAGAAAATGTGAACAGTCTCCAGAGGCATTGTGGCTTGAAATATAGCCCTGCCTGTCTCTGCATCCCACATACTGGCTGTAGATTCATCCTTCGACCACAGCCAGGATGAGGAGCCCCAAATACGCATCTAAATGTGTTTTGTACAGCTCCTTCCACTTTTCCCCAAAAAATTTGAATATTACATGAAATCAATAAAAAAAGGGATTTTTAATACAGAAATATCAGCCCTCTATAAAGTATAATTATGCATGTGTACTCAGTACTTGGTTTGGGTCCATTTTGCATGACTTCTTACCTCAATTCCAATTCATTTTCCATGATATTCTAATTATATGAGTTTCACCTGTATGTTTTCTGCAGACAGGTCTGCCTGACGCATATTTTGGGATGAATTTCACAATTATCTGACATGAATGTCTTGCTTGGAGGAATAGGAATAGCAATTCCCTCATCTGGTTCAAAATCAGAATCATTAGAATCACTAGCATGATCAATGATGACTTCCAGAGCCTCCTAGACTGTCATCCTTTTGCTTCTGCTACTCATTTTGTAAAGGTCTGCCTGACAGAGTGTAATGTTGGTTGGACTCCCATGCAGATAATCTTTTATATGTTTTGCCCCTCCCCTGTTGAGTGTCCACTGAATGTGGGTGGAGTTTTCCCAAGGGAACATAAATGGTTCCCGTCAAAAGTCATAACACTTGCAACTGTGTGTGTGTGTGTTTGTGTGTGTGTGGGTGTGTGTGTGTGTGCGTGCGTGCGTGCGTGCGTGGGTGTGTGTATGTGTGTGCGTGTGTGAGATTTGGGTGAAATATGTCTCACAGTTGTAAAGAAAGAAATAGTCTTACATTTCTGACACCCTTTTACCTCCAGTTTTACTGCTGGGTCAAATTGACCCGAACAGTATCTATGTGATATAAAGATGCAGGGGGTGGTTGCAAATGTGTGAGATGAATTAGTTTCACATTATATGTTGATTACACTAATTAAGGCAAGCAGAAGAAGTTTCATACTGAAAAGATAATTTTAACTATTTTTCCTAGATCTTCAAACTTTGAAACGGGTCAATTTGACCCATAACATAACAGGAGGGTTATTATAGTTAATCTTGGGTTGATGATATAAGAGGAGTAAAGACTTCATGGATGGAGTGCCTTATAAAAAGCAATTGCCAAGGTTTTCCATTCCAACAGGGCACCCTAACATGAGGTCATTATTAGGCTTTATGGGTGATTTAAAAAGCGGTACATTAAAAGATGTCAGGGACTTTAAAGGAATGGAAGGATGCAGTCCTGTCCTAACATGACCAGATTTAACGGAATAAAAATCACAGACTTGCTCTTTTGCATTACAATTTTACAATTTACATATAAATATATTCACTCAGTAGCAATGATAACAGTATATTAACCCACATTCCTCTTTAAAACTTCCCCTGTACAAATATTCACACAGTGATCACAGGCTGCCCCTTTGGCTCCTTAAATGTCCTGAAAGCACCTAGAGAAGAGCTTCTTAGATGATGGCTGGACAGAGCAAACCCTCCTGCTCCATAGTCTCAAGTAACCAAATGATCCAATAGAGGGTTAGCCAATAGCCTCCGTGCACTAAGTATATTCCTCAGATTCTCCATCCGGCTTTAAGTGGGGAACCTTAGCTTATTAATGGTACTTATACCTGATGTCCCTGAAACATTTTTCATTATTGAAGATCATTTTCCATTCTGAGTGGAGAGATGTTTAAACACAAACAGATTTCTGACCACCATTGGTGATGTAAGTAGTAATGATGGCCATGGTAACGATAACATTAACCTGACAATGTTTTGGTTTTGGTGCAGCAATTGCATTTTAACTTACACTCAACAAAAATATAAACGCAACACTTTTGTTTTTGCTCCCATTGTTCATGAGATGGACTTAAAGATCTAAAATTCATTCCAGATACACAATTGTACCATTTCTCTCAAACATTGTTCACAAATCTGTCTAAATGTGTGATAGTGAGCACTTCTGCTTTGCTGAGATAATTCATCCCACCTCACAGGTGTGCCACATCAAGATGCTGATCTGACATCATGATTAGTGCACAGGTGTGCCTTAGACTGGCCACAATAAAAGGCCACTCTGAAATGTGCATTTTTTTGCTTTATTGGGGGTCTGGGGACTCAGAACCAGTCAGTATCTGGTGTGACCACCATTTGCCTCATGCAGTGCAACACATCTTCTTCGCATAGAGTTTATCAGATTGTCAATTGTGGCCTGTGGAATGTTGTTCCACTCCTCTTCAATGGCTGTGCGAAGTTGCTGGAGACGGCTTATGGTGGAGAAATGAACATTCAATGCACGAGCAACAGATCTGGTTGACATTCCTGCTGTCAGCATGCCAATTGCACGCTCCCTCAATGCTTGTGGCATCTGTGGCATTTTGCTGTGAGACAAAACTGCACATTTCAGGGTGGCCTTTTATTGTGGACAGTCTAAGGCACACCTGTGCATGATGTCGATCAGCATCTTGATGTGGCACACCTGTGAGGTGGGATGGATTATCTCAGCAAAGCAGAAGTGCTCACTATCACACATTTAGACAGATTTGTGAACAATGTTTGAGAGAAATGGTACAATTGTGTATCTGGAATGAATTTTAGATCTTTAAGTCCATCTTATGAAAAATGGGAGCAAAAACAAAAGTGTTGCGTTTATATTTTTGTTGAGTGTAAGTGTTACTCATTGTAATAATAAAAAAGTATATATTGTTATGCTGCAATAGCACCAAATAACCACAACAATAAACTGCAATTAAAATAACAACAGAATATAAGGAAAATTATAAAAAAATAAAAAAGCATGTATATATATATATATATATATATATATATATATATATATTAGGGTGCATCAAATTTCAATGTTAAATTTTAATTTCAAAATATCAATGTGGCTGGCATTGCATGTTGTTCCAATTAACATAAAAATGACCCTTGCAAAGTTTTGAGGAATTCCATTGAGCTTTAGGGGTGCCACCTCACACATGAACTTTGGTGAAATTTCGAAAAATGTGCAATTTTTTGTCTAATTGCCAAAAGGTTGACCAGGAAATGTTTAGTACAGTGAACTTTTATACAGTAACATGTTCTATAGGGTTATCAAAGTAAAAGTTGTTTGTTTGCCCTTTGGGCAACTTGGGCATTTCTCAGAATTCAACTTTCAAGATTCTCCATTAATTTGTCCTATAGACAAAATGAATGGAGGTCAATGGGACATGTTCACGTCGACTTACCCTGAATTTTGTGCAGCAGTGATGGATTTCGGACACACAAGTACTGTTTAATTGACTTTATTGTTAGACACAAGGGGCAACACTGACACACTTAAACCTCAAACCTTCTCTAGTGGCTAACTCACTGGCAACTAACAGGGCCTAATGGTAAATCAAATCAAATCAAATCAAATCAGTTTTATTTGTATAGCCCAATATCACAAATAGACATTTGCCTCAGTGGGCTTTACATTTCACACAGTATGATGCAATATGAAACAATATGACACCCTGCCCTTACACCCTTAGCTCGGCTGAGAAAAAAACTCTAGTAAATAATGTAATGTAAATAACCCTTTAACGGGATTAAAAAATTGAGAAACCTCAGGGAGAGTTGACAGAGTAAGGGATCCCTCTCCCAGGACGGACATGCTGCAATAGATGTTGTAAGTAGAGAAAATCATAAAGGAGTCAGTCATTGACCAGATGTTTACATGGTAGTACTAAATTAAAATATGAATAGTGTGGATGCAGGAGGACTTCAGATGCTGAGGGGGGGGGACATGAGCCACACCGCCTCGTTTCCACCAGGGAACCATCCAACCACCACTGTAAATTGCTCCTCCAACATTGCTGAGCATCGGTGCTAACTTGCTCTCCCAGTGTAGGGTGCACAATGGAGGTGGTGTCCACTGCTTGTGCTGTTCCTCACTGATAGTCTCCAGCACTTGGCGTTTTGCTCGGTCAGCTGTTGTGTAAGATGCAGAGAGATGTGTACATTCACCGCCCGACTCTGCAACAAGGCCACGTGTGAAGGAAGCCTGTTGCATTGGTGACATCTTCAACCTTGTAGCCATTGACACAACACTTGGTCGGCTAAGGATGTCATGTGGAATGAAGACGTTTGTTCCAGTCTTCTTATGCTTGCGGGATGATTTGCCCTCAGATGGTGGATATACTGTGTTAGTATCCTCCACTGACTCCTCATCACTCTCCGACTCCAAGCTGGACATTGCCGTCATCTCCTCCAGCTCCTTTACAGCTGGACTGCCTGGCTGCTGCGGACGCTTGACGCTCCTCTCTTGACGCTCCTCTTTCTTGTAAAATGGCCGCTCCTGCTCCAGGACAACCCTGGCTGCCTCAAACTGCGACAACGCTACATTTGCACCAGGTTTCTTGGCAAGCATGCAGCGTAAGATCTGACAACCAGTTGGAAGTTTGGCGTGATGCTGGGGCCCAGACCAAAGACCAGGCTGCGACTGTTAGTCTGGCAGGGACCAGTTGGTGAGGGCAGCATCTTAGTAGAGCTGGATCCTGGGGTGGGTTGTGTTGTGCTGTGCCTGAGAATGAAGGACAGTGTTTAAAATAATTTTATTTTTCATTTTATTTAACCTTTGTTTAACCAGGAGAAGTCTCATTGAGATTAAACATCTCTTTTACCAGAGAGTCCTGGCCAAGACAGGCAGCTGCACAGTTCCACAGTTACAGACAATCATTTAAAAACAGCAGAGAACATACAGTATAAATAGTAAAGCTCATATAAATAGAGTCACGTGTTATAAGATACAAGTATCATATCTTACCATACTTAATATCACTCAATTTTGATAAACCATTCTTGCATAAGCCTCACATTTTAGCTGTACATAGTCTAACTTCATCATAACTTGTCGTTACATCACTACCAGGGTTGCTAGCTGTGCTCGCAAATATACTTGTATTTAAAATGTTAATTTACTGTACCAACTACAATGCTACTTTCAATAAACATGAGACATCTGTACTCTGAATATGACATTGTCCACTCTAGAATACTGTTGATATTAAGCTTAATAGCTTAGCAGACATAGATAGCTAACTGTGGTTAACAAACTGTTGCTAGATGTGACGAGCACCAAATACCTATAAATATGACTTTAATGACTTATGATAAATAAGTATACAAAGACACAACTACATATATGATATTCATGTGTAATAATACATACCCAACACATAAAGATCACCTCAAACTGAAAGATCTCCTCAGTTTTCTTGAGCTGTAGTATTGTTTACCTCAGATCTCCATGGCGACCATTGAGCACTGTTAACCACTTTATCCAACAAAAACAGATGTGGACCCCTAAATCATCATGTACTGGAAAAATATTTTGCATGTGTTGTTTCTACATATATTGGAACACTTTTAGCACCCAGCCATATCAAGATTCAAGAATTGTGTTTTTTGATGCACCCTAATATATATACATATATACTATATGTATATATATATATATATATATATATATATATATATATATATAATGTGTTACTATACGTATTTTACCCACATTTCATGAGATAAAGAATATATCTGCAGTCACTTAAATAACTCAGTTTCCTAACTGTAGATTGCAAGTCATATGGTCCACTGTGTTTTTTATCATTTCATTTAAGAAAGCCTCTTAAAGTTTTCATAACGATATACCTCACATATTTGTCTGCCTCACATATCCTCCTCCATCAAAACATGTCAGCCAATTAACAGCTTATCACGTCATCATTATATTTTTGTTTTGACTGAGCTGCGAGGTGGTGAGTAGTGCCAGGAGCATTGCTCTAGATCATTTATTGTGTGTGTGTGTGTGTGTGTGTGTGTGTGTGTGTGTGTGTGTGTGTGTGTGTGAGTGTGTGCGTATGTGTGTGTGCTTGTGTGTGTGTGTGTGTGTGTGTGTGTGTGTGTGTGTGTGTGTTAAATTTAGTGTGGCTCCCTCCATTGCTAGCTGCTCAAAGTGATGTCATCTCAACATGAGCTCACAAACCAAGTGGGTTGCATCTGCACCCTCACTGTCCCTTTCAGTCTCTTACACACACACACACACACACACAGACACAGACACACACACACACACACACACACACACACACACACACACACACACACACACTGATATAGATTACTCAAGGGTTTGAAATTCTTCTTCAAAGCCCAAAATGCACAGAGGCTAATTACATTTTTTCCCTCTGTTTCTACAGTCCTTTGTCCTTCTCTATCACTGCCCTTTTCTTCATCAGTATTATAAAGAGATGAAACTCTCCTCTTGTTGTATCTCTTAATGAATAGACCAATTAAACATAAAGTAGGCCGTAACACGCACGCACGCACACACGCACGCACACACACACACACACACACACACACACACACACACACACACACACACACACACACACACACACACACACACACACACACACACACACACACTCACTCACACAGATATCCAGACTGATGATTTATTTTGGCTTCTCCGTGCTATGTTTCCATTTGCAGAGCACGATAGCTTTCATTAGTGTGTGCACTTTGTGTGTGTGTAATCAATAGTGTTCTGTAGCTCATTGCTTTAGTCCCCTGGGGGTTTCCTTTTGTTTGATGCTCTGCACATTGTCACTTTCTATTCAATGACTTTAAATCACATTTGGCCTGTGGTGGTAGTTCACCAGTGACAACAAACCACATATTGCATGTGTGTATGTTTGCGTGTGTGCGTGCTTGTGTGCATGTGTGTTTATGCAAATGTATTTTTTGGTCCCGTATGCGTATGCACAGGTGTGTGCGTGTGTCTATGTCCAATTGGCTACTTTTGCATCATCCCGTCAGCATCAGCGATCATTGAGCTCCCCGTCTCACATAAGCCTGATAATCGATTCGACGACCTAGACTCTGCAAACAGCCAATAGGGCACAAGTCATTCCCCAATAAATGGCCAGAGAGATGGTGTGAGGGAGAGGGATGGAAGGAGAGTAGAGAGGGGGGGGAGGGGTTGTGGTGAGGGAGACAGCGGGGAGAGGGTGGGAAGGTGGCAGACAGATGAGATTTAATTTTCAGGTCACGGCATCTCGCGTCACTTGAGAATCCAGACACATACAGAGAGGAAGAGATACACATACGGGCGCGTGCGTGCACACACACACACACACACACACACACACACACACACACACACACACACACACACACACACACACACACACACACACACACACACACACACACACACAGACACACACACACACACACACACACACTCACACAACAGTGCATATACTGTATGTTTGTTTGTCAGCATCCACAAATCTGTGCATGTGTATGTTTGTATAAATGTGTGTCTGGCTGACATAAGCAAAGCTGTAGACATATATCAGGGCTGACATTTAGCGCCTAGCTCTGCCACTAAGCATATTAGCCAAACACCAAATATCAGCACTATCTAACTCCCTCCTAGCTGACTAGTTTTACCCAACACTCCTCGCGGCCTGTCCAGGGCTTTAGGGGCCTTCTCTTCTCCTCAATCTCTTTCTTTGTCTGTTATTTATTTCTAATTTTAAACCTGTTCATGTTGACTTTGCTCAAGCATGGGGAATCTTTCCACACTTTGTTTTTTCGTCTCATTTCCACTCCTTCCCTCTCTTCTCCTAAGTCCTGTTGATTACTACTGAAGGCTTTGACAGCTTGTATACGGGCTCTCATACACACACATACACACACATGAACATGCACACACACACACACAATAATCCACAATGCAAACAGCAGGAGAAATTACAAAGTGAGAGTAAAGCGGTGAAGGCCGGCAGAACGGCAAAAAAAAAAAAATGGGCCAGAAGATGTTGACTGGAGCAGGCAGAATAAATTGAATCGAAATCATTTGCTGTATTGACGTTCAGCTTTCAATTATAACCACTGATGAGACGGAGAAACTGAGACGGACTTTGTGAGGAGTAAAAGAGACAGAGACACACTGCAAGGAGCGAGAAGAGGGGAGAGAGGACGCTGGCAGAGAAAAAGAGGGAGAACGAAACCAGCAGGAGTGGGGAGGGGGGAGGGGGGGTTTGGTGTAGGTTTCTTTTTAGTAGCAATAACAATTCAATCAGTGAGAAATGTATGTGGAACTAAGTGGTCTGTAATGGGAAACAGGCTGCTACAGCTGCACAGAGAAGGAGAGGGAAAGCAACAGAGAGGGCAGAGAAGGACGGATGGATAGACAAGCAGACAAACGAAGAGAAAAGTGTGTGTGTGTGTGTGTGTGTGTGTGTGTGTGTGTGTGTGTGTGTGTGTGCGTGTGCGTGTGCGTGTGTGTGGAGTCCACCATCAACCAAAGGCCAGTAAAACAAGACATTAAAAAAAAATTGCAATCATGTCAGAGCGGATTGGAACGTGTCACAACCTCAAATACATGACTGGTGGGTCTCCTAATCCTTCCAAGACATGGCAGTTCTGTGTTCGTAATGTGAGTGTTCGTGTGCCGGCGCCTTTGCATTGCGTGTGCATGGATTTTGAAGAAACTTGGCTCCACGTTGGACCGACATGAGAGAGAGAGAGAGAGAGAGAGTAGAAGAGAAGAGAAGACAAAAAAAAGAAAAGAAAGAAAACGTCAAGTGACTTTTGGGAGCAGACATTAAAAGGATGGAGAGGAAGGAGAAGGAGGAAATGAAGCTGAGTAAGGAGGAGCACTGAGAAGCAATGCAAAGACAAGGGACATAGAGGAAAAGGGAGGCTGCAGGGTTGGCTTTTGTTTTTTTTTTTCTCTTGTGTTTACACTTCTCTCCCAGTCGAGCACCCAAGTATGATTTGAGCCAAATCCTGCTGTGAAATTATTAGCACAGTATTCTTTAGTGAAGACACGTAGGGGACTCTAAGCAATCCAATATTTAGGGAATGAGACGTGGCACTCTAGAGAAGCAGAGAAAAAAAAGGTTTGCATGGCTCAGTTATAATGGAATCCTTCCACCAAAAATTGTCCGGGGCAGGTGGCTTTATTTTAATTGTTTTGTCTTTTTTTTTATCTCACCCTCCAAGGTTACCCTATCAGTCTTTCGCCGTACTTTTTCTGCAGCTTCCCAATTACAAACACAAATCACCTCCCCCCCTTGTTTAATTTGGCTGGCCATAATGACAGTTTCCATGTACAATAACACTGAAATTATTTCGGCCCCTCTGTGTCTTTCATGCACATAGAGAACACACGCATGCATACAGCACAACACATCCCTTTAGCCGCCTGAGTCAGACATCACACGCTATTGAGTGGTTTGAAGGCCACATAAATCACTTTTTGATCACCTTGACTGTTTGAAAAAAACACATAGCACAAAAAAACAACACAAAACTGGAGAGGTGGGAGACTTTGAAATGGTTTATAGCACAGGTTTTACTCTACACTTTTCCCCCTGCATTCACCGCAAATCAATCCTACACGGTTTCATTGTTTAAAGAAGTTGCTGCTACTGCCTCGACTGCTTGCCCATCCGCCCGCCTGCTGTGGGGAATATGTCCTTCTCAAGCCCAAATGTGAACAGATGTTTCCAGTGAGACACAATCAAATCCATTTAACACACTTCTAAGAGTATAGTGCTTCAAGCTCTCCATACAGTGGGGAGAGGTTACTGACATTACCACTCATTGTCAAAATGTTTCTATCTGGGAATGTGTGTTTGTGTTCCTTGTGTTCTGGGTTGCTCCTGGTTTTGAGTGCTTGGTCGATGGCTTGCTTGACAGTGTTTCTACATTGCTGCTCTTACCGTCAACCAGATTGATATGGAGCAGCAGCCGAGGCAGGATGGTGCACTGCTGATTTGCTCAGAGTGAGCGCAAGAAAACGAAGGCGGCGGTGGCAGATGCGCACAATTGGCTTGGCATACACAAACACAGAAACAATTACAGTGACAACGTGCAAGCACTCGCACACACACATAAAAAATGACTCTGACATGCATACCCTTGCTCCTCTCTCTTCTTCCTCTGTTGCGCTCTTTATCGCACATGCACGCACGCACATGCACACACGCACATGCACGCACACACGCGCACACACACACACATGCCTGGTTCCTCTTTCTCCCTCCCACAGTTTCTCTCGCACAGACACACATACACATACACACACGTTTCTCCCCATCAGTATTCGGGGACGATCAGTATTCTGAACAGCTTTCCAGGTCGGCCGGACGCTGATCCATCAAACCCCCGACACTGTGTCGCTTTGTATCTACGGCAACCTTCAGCGTTAAAGAGGAGCAACGACAGCCCTGTGTCACCAGGAAATTCACCGCAAACGCTTGTGTGTGTGTGTGTGTGTGTGTGTGTGTGTGTGTGTGTGTGTGTGTGTGTGTGTGCACACCTGTTCAAATTCATAGGGATTTCCCAAATATACTGACACACACAGTCAACCAGGCGCACACGACACACACATTGCTCACATCCACCAAATAATTCATATTTTAATGTCTGATTCTACCGTTTCATCCAGACTCTTCACGTTCCCAATCTCCACCTAATCACAAAAGTAGTATGTTGGTTTCTGTGTGTGTGTGTGTGTGTGTGTGTGTGTGTGTGTGTGTGTGCGTGTGCGTGTGTGTGTGTGTGTGTGTGTGTGTGTGTGTGTGTGCATGTGTGTGTGTCTGTGTGTGTGTGTGTGTCTGTAGCAGCTATCTTAGCTTGTCTCTTTGATCAGCCTATTAAAGCACTGAGGCATGAACAGATAGCCTGGACTAACACACTATCGCTCCTTCACTCCCCCTGAGTCTCTCCGTCTCCCTCGCACACATTAACTGTCATGAGCACACACACAGCCAACAACACACACTCTGAGACACTCTCTCCCCGCATGCATCTCTCCCATCGCCCAGTGGCTATGAGGAGTGTTGTGCTTTATCTATCAGGAGTGGTGAATGCAGGCCATTTCGGTTTATGCTTGAAACTGTATCTCACCCGAGACAAAACATTTGAGTGTGTCGCTTTTGCAGA